>JAOUZG010013995.1:3323278-3353517 GCA_026289955.1 Argiope argentata | reverse complement strand
GCCTCTAGGATTGTATAACTATGTTTATGTTCATTGTTTTCCAAAACGCAGCTTGTTACCTCCCAAAGAAAACTGGTCCTTGCAAGGCATATATACCGATGTGGTACTACGACGGCCTTGGGAGATGCCGACGCTTCGTATATGGGGGTTGTGGAGGAAACCAAAACCGATTTAGAACGCATGCAGAGTGTGTGAAGAAGTGCGTCAAAATGCTACACTGAGTCCTTCAAAGTGTAAGTCCATTTTGTGTAAGTCCTTTAAAGAGGAATATAAAATTGTATTTCAGCCTCATATGACTGAATTCTCAATTGAATCGATTTCAGTACATCCAAATATGATTAAATTAAGCATATCGTGTGAAGAATTATGAAATATATCAAATATATTTATCAAAATTTATAAGA
The DNA here is from genome assembly GCA_026289955.1 of Argiope argentata. Taxonomy (NCBI): domain Eukaryota; kingdom Metazoa; phylum Arthropoda; class Arachnida; order Araneae; family Araneidae; genus Argiope; species Argiope argentata. The sequence goes on along the minus strand of JAOUZG010013995.1, from coordinate 3,353,113 downwards.
AATATCGCAAATTGAAAACCAGAGAAGTTTAAACCTATCTTTTATTTTCTTTAAATAATATTTCAAACATTTTAACTGTATTTAGTTTAGATATTTTGACTCTTCCTATGAAGTTGCTTGAAATTTAAGTAACCAATAATAATTCAAAGTATGAGAAGGATTTGTAGAAAAACACAGTTCTTCTCGATTAGTTTTAAATTAAACTTTATTGATTGTGTTTTTAATAACTGATTCTAAAATTGATTTCTTTTTTAGGTAGATGTTCTCATTGGGAGATGTTGGATCTTGGATACTTTTTTCTGGCATTTAAATTTTCTTTCACAGGTTCCGTCTATTTTTCTTCTGCTATCAGTTTTTTTTTCTGTAATATAAATGAAAAATATATGCTGAAATGAAATAAAAGTATTAAAAAGCAAAAAAAAAATATATTGAAACATAATTAGTTCTTTTTTTCAATGATAATTATTTTCTATTTTATTTAAATAATGTCATTGGGAAAAGACCCTCCATAGTGTTCCCCTATACAATATCAAAAATAATGTGGGTGACTCTTTGTAAAACCCCCACCTTGCATGAAATTTCTTTGGTGTGAGCGGGAGAGACAGTGATCTCATCCTAGTTTTGCTCAAAAATTTTATTTACATGTAGATACGGAACACAGCACAATAATATGAGAAGAAACACTATACTGTCAGAGCATCGTTCGCATCCTCAGTCTAAGACCGACTTCTCTTTTTCTTCTCCCGCACTGCCCTTCCCCTGCCAGTATGGCAAGAGGGGTTGCTATTTGAAGTGAGCAGGATTGGCAAACTTAAATAGCTTTACAGTCTTCATATTATATTTCAGAGTACTAAATATACAGCGAATAGATACATATATTTTTTCAATCCTAATTACCCCTTATATCGTGCCTCTATCTCGCCAACGATGCCAGGTCATCACTTAAGATGTCTGATTAGACAAGTGAAACTGTATAACAGTTAAAATCTGCTCTTTTTATTGAAGCTATGAACCATTTTCATCTCATAAAATTAATTTAATATAAAATAACTTTTAGTTGGACCTTTATGGATTAATATTGCTGAATTTCCTTCAAATTCTAAAAAAAAATATTTATACTAACGCACCTGTGAGAGCGGGAAGCTTATGGTTTCGCTAGTACACTGGACTGGAGGATATTAGTTTTTTTATCAACACTAATGAAGTGGCCCTGGATAGTAATCGTGATGCCATTTACAACTTAAAAATATATCAAAATACATTTTCCGTTTAATATCAGCTTGTGTCCCTAACGCTTTCTCGCATTCTCTGTAATAAAGGTCATATCTGAGAGAAAGCTTTGGAGGTCATTAACGAACAATAATTTCATAATATAAAAATTTGTCTTGAATTTAATATTTTGAATGAATCTAACGTATCAGATTTGCAGAGTTATTTGTCAATTAATTTCTGTTATGCGGTTTATAGTGTTGGAAAGCAAAGAACTGTTCCTTAACGCAGTGTTTTCATCAACCGAAACAAGAATTTGTTTTTTAAAAATTTCAGATGTAGTCACTAATTGCAATATCAAATTAAATATTCTTAACTGAATGCATTTTAGAATTTATTTTATATAGTACTAACCGATATTCTATAAATCTCTTATTAGAATTCTCATGAAATTTCTGTGTTTACACTAGAGATATTAAATGTATGTTCCAAAATTTATTCATGTCATTTTTTAGTTGTCGTATTAACTTACAGTCGAATAGAAAACAGGCAGACCTCGTTTGAACAGATTTTATTCAACATTTACTAGAAATATACACATTTGGTAGGAAGACCGCATACCTAATTTCATCCGTCTGACTCAAATCTTTTTATATTTATCTTTGTCACAGACTTATAGACATTTTTTAAATATGTTTTTTGAACTCTGTGAAGTCCAATACGTGTATCTTCGGCATAATATAACGTGTATATTCTTGTTTGAATATTTCTAAGTTTACGATGCTCTCTTTATACTTCGAATATGAGGAAGAAAACAAACGCATGACAGGACTAGAAGTGGAAGCAGGAAACTACCTATTTTATTGAAATACAGGATTTTAAGGATAATAGAAACAATATCGGGAAAACTGCATTTATACCTAGCAATTTCTCTACTGAAAATAACGGTTTTTTATTAAAAAAGCGGGGGGGGGGGTGATTTGTTAACCAGTCGCCAGCAAAATATCGCCAAATAATGTAGAATTCTGACAAATTTTTTTACAGCAATTGTAAAGCAAATTATTGCAAAATAATTCAGAATTCCGCCAAATTTCTCTGGCAGTTTTTCTCTTACACCTAGCCTAATGGAAAATTACTTTAGAAAAAAATTGATGATGGTGTCCTCTTTACAATGGAAAGAGGGTTGTAGTAGCTTCAGGTGATATGGACTCCTGTGCACACGTAGGCGGAAGTCTAACTTCTTGCTCATATGAGGATGACACACACACACACTCATTCGCATACCTGACCCTTTTTACAGGTGGGCCCATTCACTCATATAACAGGTAGTACAAAGTATAACAACCCTGTCCTAACAGAGATTCTAACCCGGGTCGCCTGATTTATCATCACATATCAAGTTAAAACGCTCTACCCTGATCGGTGCCCTGACGCCGGCAAAAAAAGAAAAATTAAGGATTAAATAAACTTAACGTAATGATTTAATCCTCCGAGGGATTTGAGTAGGAAGAAATGTCGAAATCTATGTTAAAAAAAAACAGTGCAACTTTTTAGTAGTTTGGAAGCTCTACTACCAACGCGATATATAATCCTCCAAGCAAAAATTTTCAATCCAGATACCCTGACAATATTTTTGTTCATTCCAGTAATTATATCTGATTGCTTTCATTCTGATCCGTTCTTAAACGATGATTAATATATTGAAATATAATGATAATATATATAATAATGATGATATATAAAAAAAAGTAATGGTAGTTAATTATTAATATAATATATATAATTGATTTTGAGTCCGGGATAGCCTGGGCCAAGAATACGACTGAGCTGCATGCTCATCACATTCGCTGACTCAGCCCCTTTTTACAGGGGGGGGGGGCACATTCACACACCTTACAGATAGAGTAGGGCCGAGATGGCCTGGTTGGTAGAATGTTGGACTCGTACTCCTTAGGTTACGAGTTCGAAACTCACCGACCAAAAGACTCCCCAAGTGTGTGGTGGCTGGCACTCGTTAAATCTGTTCGTGGTCGCAAAGTCCTCCATGTCGAGAGTAATACAACTGGGGGTACTGCATCAGAGATGATCGTTCTCTGTTCCAGAACTAAATTACGATCTGAGATGAGTGAATGAATATGCATGTATGAAGTCCGCCCCCTAAAAAGGGCTGTGGCGTGTGTGTAGCTAAGTCGTACTCTTGGCCCTAGATGGCGCTACTTGTAAAACACAAGACGTGTATATCCGGCTAAAATCTGCTGATGCATCAGTGGGGCTTGTCCATGGCGCCATAAGTAACAACATATAAATGATTTCGTCGAATCTTCAAGTTATGGATGTCCTCAAGTTTAAAATATATTTTTTTAGAAAACGCTCGTCTAAGAAACTGTGACAAAAACAACTCAGTTATTTTGAACTAGAATAATAAAATTTGATATACCATCTTCAGACCAAAATCATCGATTTCTGTCGAACTTTGAGTAAGCTTCTATTAACCCCTTAACCGGTTTGCCCATGCGCCGTACGTGCATCAATTTATCGAATTTTGATAGTTGCAAACAAAAAATAAATCATTCATAACAATTATAATTCAATAGTAAAATGACTTCGGATGCATAGATAAGCCATGGATTTCCATTTGAATCAAAAAAAGAATGTATTCCCAAAATAGAAGGCGTCATCTTATTAGATAGTAAGGAAAATAAACCAGTTAAGGGGTCAGCGTCACGGGGAAGAGTGCCCGCCACTTGTCAGCAGCAAAGGAATCCATAACAGTATGAACCCACTGCAGTTTCGTCTCAATGGCTCTCCTATGATTGAAGCTAAAACCCTTCCAAGGGTGGCTCCGCCTGTGGATGGGACTCAGCATAAAGCCAATGTAAATTAACATTATACTCTTTTAGAACAGATACTTTTTCAAATGAATTTAAAGATTGTTTAAAAAAATTCCTATTGAATAAGAAAAAAAATTTAGAAACTGTTAAAAAAATGTTTTTAAATGGATTTATTTCTGTTTGTTTTTAATTATTTCCTTTTTTTCCTAATATTTCCAATTTTATTGCTATTTAATACTATTTCTGGTAAAAGTGTTGGTGAGAACAATTTTTACACCTGAAATGGAAGGCGAGTGGTCAATGTTAAAAGATTCTCATTAAAATCTGTTGCAAAGAGTAGTGTATAAAAACTTTAACAGATGGCGCCACGGCATCATAGTTCATTTCTTATGTCCATTTCTATAGTCCATTATTTAAAACCCTTTAAGAGATTCTAAAATCTTTAACAACTAAAACAAAATACGAAAGTTGGTTTAAACGAAACTCTTCCCTAAAGTAAGAAAAAAAAGGTATAAAATAATATTTTTTATCATTTTTTTGTAATATACTGAGATTTATAATTATGAATTTTTAAATCAGTGAAATAATTTCTATTAATTAAAATAAGAGTGAGAAAAACATGTTCCATATTAATTGTCGAAGACAGAATTTCCTTGCCGCAAATTTTTCTCAAAATATAAACAACTTATATTTTTTTAAAAAAATTTATCAATTTATCATCAAACAGCATAAAATTGATAATCATACAAAGTGATAAACATTTTAATAAATTTACTAGAGTTATTTTACTTTTTTGTGTTGTTAAAATCTGGTAACTTTTTTCTGTTAAAAAAACAACCTTAATATATTAGCAAATACTGAAACGAAGTAAACATAAACTTATGAAAAAGTTTATATACAAATTGATTATGCAATTGAATTTGATGCAAATGATCATGCAAATTAAGAGCTTATGATAAAGCTTTCAATTTATATAATCATTTTTACGAGTTATAAGTATGCATGGAAAGTTAATACATATACAATCAACCATTTTGTTTAATCCTGAGGGTAAGCTCTGAAAATGTTGTATTGGGAAAAATAACTTTAAAATAAACGTTTCTAAGCGAAAAATCAACAATGACCTTTCCTTTTTTGACTATATCTTTTACATTGATCAACATATACAGATGTGTACTATAAAAAAATTTTCATAAGAGTTTCGACTATTAAAGGAAGTAAAAAAAACTTTCGAAAAGTTAAAGTTTTAACAATTCTGGATTATATGTAATTCTAGAAATATAGAGATGAGCTTCATTCATGCGTCATCGTAATTTAAATCTTAAACAGAAAACGATCACCTCTGACCTTGTACCTCAAGTGGTATTACTCTCCACATAGAGAACTTTGTGATCACGGCAGATTTAATGTCCACCACACAGAGAGAGTCTTCGAATGGCAGGTTCGAACTCGCAGTCCAAGTGATTCAAATCCTTACGCCCTACCAACCAGGCAATCGCGGCCAAACAATTACATTTACTATAAGTAATTGATCAAAAAGTTATACTAGCATTGAATTTTCAACTTCAACGTAGCATTCAAAGTCAATTGTGGTAACGCAAAATATGTGATTTCTCTACAAAAGTTGGGGTATCGCTATAAAGATTAGAAATAACTCATTTTCTTTATTCTGTATTATTTTACTTTGAAAATACTTCAAAATGAATAGGGAAAAATTGATTAATTAACAATGTTTAATTTTAATTGCAACAAACCTTATAAAAATAAACAGAATCGTTTGAAATAACCGGTCGAAAACACGTTAAGCTTAACCTCATTGGCGTGGGGGGAAAACAAACTGAAATCGTTACTTATTAGGCGGTGGAGAAATGTTTGTGGAGAGTTTTTTGGCAAGAAAGTTAGTTTTTGATTAAGTAATAAAAAATCAATGAATCAATATGTGAAAAAACTTTGTTATCTTCAAGCGCAAGAAGTTTTAAAAAATTTACTTGACCTTAAGTGGACAAATAAAAAGTATTTTATTAACGATTGAAAATTTGAGCAAGATATATATAGTGAAAGTGTGAAATAATAGTGGGAATTGAAAAAGACGGACGAACTAACATTTCATTTGTCTCATAGAGTAGTAATTCGCTAAGACGACAAGTAATGTCATTTTTGATACTTCTTCGTAAAGCTCTTCATCTCTCAGAATTGTCTAGACAAGCACATTTCTTTAAAAAGATCTTTGTGTTTCCCTTGCCTGGGTCAGCGTGTGTCCAGGAAATCCCAATCGAAACTCATTGTACATAAGCAACATGAAAAATATTTTCCCTATCAAAATCTTATGCTATTTAAGACCAGGGATGATGATTTCCCTTCCTTCTTTACGCTTCTGCTTTTCTACCTAGCTGTATGTGGACGCGCCTTGTCCGTCAGCCTGTAAATAATGCCTGCTTCCCGTGGTGGAATAAAACGAACTTAAAAATTCAAACTGTCCTCTCCATGATTTCGACCAGGACTCTGATATATCTCATCACAAAATATATCTCATCTGCCAAATGGCTACATAACAATAAATATTCATTGTTAATTCACATGATATAACTCATCAAGCAAATGAATGTTTTATCAAAAAAGTTTGATCGTTTATCTTGTCCCTGTTTCCAATGGCATTTCTTATGAACATGCTCGTATTTCAGGCCAAGAGTGCGTTTCTAGTTATAAATAACGCCAATTAGAACAAATAGTATGTCTTAGCTGCTAGCGCATCGCATTCGCTAAAACTGTCCCTTTTTTCAGAGGGGACCTATTCAAAGATAGAACAGATGAAGAACAACCATGCCAGTTACGGGACTCGAACATAAGACACCTAGATTACTGGGAAGACACACTAACCCCTATCCCAGGGCGCCGGTGTCTTCTGTCTTTTATATATTTAATATATATCCATTGTTAGAAATGTCTCCAGCCAAATGAATATATTATGTTGTTGTTGCTTATGGCACTTGCCATGGAGAAGCCCCCTTCTGATTCAGCCGCAGATTTAAGCCGAAAGGAGCGTCTCTTGTTTTTGAAGTATCGCCAACTAGGGCCAAGAGTACGACTTAGCTACATACTCACCACATTTGCTTGCACAGCCCCTTTTTATAGGGGGGCGCAGTCACACAGAGAGCACACAGAACAACCATGCCCGGACCGGGACTCGAACCCGTGACACCCAGAACACGAGTAAGATGCGCTATCTCTGTTCCAGAAAGACGGTGAATATATTATAACAAAGGGTGTGAATATTATTAACTTATAAAGAAAGGAGTAAAAACATCTAAAAAATCGTACTTGTTCATAATACTTTTATTTCTTTCCATGCAAGAAAAATCAAATATTGCTTTTTATCCTTTTTTAAACAAATTACTGCGGTTAGCACAAGAAAAATGAATGGAATAATAAATTTAATGCCAAAGGTAGTTGAGGGCACAGGGAGAAATATTCCGGTTCAAACTGCTTCAAACAGGAGATGCGCCTGAAAAATGAATCCAATTTGAGAATCTGTGACAGAAAAAACATAGAAAATACAATTTTAAAATTGAATTATAAAATAATTGTGTTTTATTACAAAATTATCAAATTTTCAGAATTAATTTTTTTCCGTGAGTTAAAGTTACCAGAATGCACAGTAGTGTTATAGTAAAACCAGTTTGAAATGCCAAGTAGCCAGAATTTCCCTATATGTAGAGTTTCTGTGGAGTTTAACATAAGACTAAAAAGTCTGTAACAATACCACGCACCAAATTCCATTCTTCAAGGTCAAAGCATTATTGAATTTTCGTCCTCTTATGAGACAAATAGACAGTCAGGTCTTATAAAAAAACTCAGGAAAAAAACTTCGGACTCAACTGAAGCATGGAGGTATGTCAAGATCATCTGAAATTTAAATTACCTGATAATATTAATATGTTCTGTACTTTCTACACTTAACACCACACCACACCTCCGTTTTTAGGGCTCAAATGCCCTTTTCCGGTTTGGTATAGATGTAGTAGTCTTAATTAAAAACGAAAAAAAACATTACCCAGTTTTTGTTACATTGTTGGAAAGAAACATACAAGAGACAAAATACGCAGACATATAACATAACAATAAGTGATAAAAATTAGAGTGAAGAAGATCTGGAGAACAAAATGGATGAATAATTATGATAATGTACAGTATGGATGAAAATATGAGGGAATTTAAAAAATTTGTAACTTGAAGGGTTAACAGGATTTATTATAAAAATGCGTGATATTAATTGATACTCAAAAACTGATTAGCTTAATCGAACCGTAACAGTTCTCCATGATCAATTAGAAATATAATCATGTTTATGATTCTTTTTTTTTTTTTGGAAGATGAATTATTAAGAATTCTTTTAAACCAAAGACATTCTAGTGAAGATGAGGGTTTTCGAAGGTGCCATGAAACCGTAAAAGGGCAGGATGTTGCAAAGTGGATGGGGTCGCCAACTTCCCCACAGGAGCAATAGTCGTTTTCTGATAAATGGATCCGGTGAAGAAAAGAAGGGAATGGACCATATCCTGTAACAAACAAAATTTCTTCACGAGTCCAAGAGAGTGGTTGCAGTTTTACTGTTTTTATAATTTTATATACAGAACGCCCCGTGTTTCCGCTATCCCAAAGAATTTGCCATTTTCTTATAAATATTTTTTGAAGTTGATGTCTAAGATGACACTTGGGTTTCGGAGTTTCCATCAATACACCATCAGTAATAGCTGATTTCGCTAGGATATCAGCTTCCTCATTACCCCTATGACCAACATGGGATCCATCTTAAGAGAATATTTGGGTTTTGGACGAGCAAGGACTGGATGTCTCGGACAAGTTGATGAGGGGAATGGGGATATTGAATAGCCTGTACTTTCTACAGAAAAAAAATAAAGAAATAAAAAGATTAAAACGAAATCTGCTATGCGTATTTCAATGTATCGTGTCAGAACATCATTTCTTGAACGGCCAAGCACCACGTGCTCGTGCTAAGTTAAAATAAATGTTTATTCATTTTAATTGTTTCATTGAATGAGTCACTTTAGTTTTGCAAACGATCTGAAAAAAGTTGTCTCGTATTCATTGTTTAAAAAAGAATCACATTTCCTATTTATTTCATTTCATATAATCACGTGCTCAAAATGATAATAAGAGATATTGTAAATGATATGGTAACACGGTATAAAAAATCTGATTATTTTTTTAGATGCTCGTGCAGATAATAAAATTTTTACTTTTCGCCTACGTATTTTTGTTGACGCCAAAATCCTCATCCCAAAAACAACATCACATTCTGAAATGATAAACATTTCAGTAAGGCCAATTTTCTTTCTGTGAAATATTTCTCTTTGATAAAACAATATTTTCATTGTTTCAGTTAGTGAGCTTATAATATAAATCGTTGCTATTATTTAACATTTTTTTTATCTGCAGCCTGTTTTTCAATTTTTAAAAAAATAATAAAAGGGCGGAAGCAATTCCAAGTATGATCATGCTTGAACATGATCCTTTTTAAATCATATCTAACACAGTCAATTCAATAATTCAATTGGAGAAAAAAACTTTAGGATCTTATTTATTTCATTTCACATAATCGCATGCTCAAAATGACATTTTTCTAGGTTTTATTTACTGGAGTCATTAATTTTTTAAAAAATCGGAGCTTCCGTAAATGCGATGCCAATGCGCTATTAAAAGCACAGATGCTCGTTCAGATAATAAAATTTCAATTTTTCGCCTACGGTTTTTTGTCTACCTCATTCCCAAAATAACATCATGTTCTGACAGGATAAAAATTCTAATGGTTTTGAGAGTTTTAATTATTGGCATTCAATGTTCATAGCTCAATAAAATGCAATTTCCGATTATAAAAGAACCCTCATTGATGATAATCTCTACATGATAGACCGGTATATAGTTTTGTTGCTAAAAAGAATACGGATAACCAGTTAAGTGGTTTGGAGTGGGCCAAGTTTATAAGATAACGAGCATTTGTGAAAGTTGTATTAAAATTAGTTAAAAAGATTAATACCTTACGGTAATAAATAATTACCTTTAAAGAGATTTCAAACAAGGTAATTTCTCGTATTTAATTGATGCTTTTATAAGTCTTTATCAATATTCATGTAGGAATTGATATTGAGAACTCCAAATAATCTCCAATTAACCAAGATAAATTAATTTTAAATGTTTTCGAAAATGGTGAAAATATAACAACATATCGATTTAATTAATTCCCAATTATAGTAAAAGATAGGGACACCAATCATTTCAATTCATACGTCATCTGTTAGTGACGTCAGAGTATCGGCTTCGCTACTTCAGGAACTTCTCTCTTCGGAAAAGAGGTCATTCGTCATTCGGAATGTGAAAGGGTGAGGTTCGGTTAACTTTTTCTGCGTTAAACGAATGTACTAGGCCTAAAATTAGGGCTATTGATGTCCCCACTTTTAATCGAAATAATGCTCTGCTATCTTTTAAGTAAAATCTTTTCTCTTTTGTAAATGAGTTGAATGTTGTGATTTTGTTTAGTGTTAATTTGTGTTTTGGCTAAATAAATTTAGTGTTTGTTTGAACTTGTCGTTTTCAATTTTTAACATTAACTTAGCAACCCCAATACATCTTTCCTACATTCATAATCAAAATATCGGGAAAATATTAGAAAAATGAAAACCAGATTCAAGTCTCTCTGGTTTTCAATAAGGGAATTTTTTGATGATGTTTTCATGCGATGGGCTAAATTTGGATATATTTGGATTTACTGAAAACCAGCGGGTGACCGAGCTCCGCTCGGAGAAAACAGGTATCGAAGCTAACTCGAATATTTAAATTTTCAATTGTGATTTATCAAAATAATACATGCCGTATTTAGTAAAAATATCAAAGTTATCCTTATTTTTTTCTGATGAATGTTGAAATGTCGGAAATGTGGGGCGATTTTCGACTTGGCAACCATTCCTCGTATTATAGTATAAGATAAAATTAAAACTTAAGCTCCAAGCATGCGTTACGAGTAAAAGGGAAAAAATTATCTTATTAATATGTTGCCATCAGATTGACAAAAACTCAAATTTAAAAAATTAAATTGTTATTGCGCATTAAACATATAAAAATGTAATTTTCATCACGTGTCTGCATGAAATGAAAAAAAAATATACATGAATATTGATAAAGATGGCATATTGGCTATAGATGGCAGCACGTTACCACTTGAAAATTTAAGTAGCCATTATGTCGAACTAATAAAGTGTGAAAATATCCTATCTGTAACTCCGAACTGCTCAACCGTAGCGCTTCAAAACCGGCGCCAATCGATTCCTCGTGGCCAAAAACCCCAGACCCCCAAGTTTACCGGAGTTTATTAATTCTGGGGCGATTTTCGACTTGACAACCATTCCTCGTATTATAGTATAAGATTAAGCAGTTAATTAATTGTTCAGTCATATTACACTTTACTGCAGTTTTATATTTCACCTTAAAAGGACTTACTTTCAGTAAATATTAAGCTCCATAGCACCTGGCCATACACTCTTCACGGGTTTTAAAATTGTTTTGGTTTCCATAGCAGTTACCGTACAGGAAGCGTATGCATTTCTTTTGGGTAGGATCGTAGTACCATCGTCGTACGGCTGCTAAGCATGGGCCTTTTTTCATCGGTTGGTGGCAAACTGCATGTTCGGAGGGGGGAAAACAGAAATACAATTAGGTCATCTCAATGACAAAGTGAGGCTAAGACAATTAGGGGCTTAACCCTTTGCAGTCAGAAAAATAATTAGATGCAAAATTATTCACCTAATAAAAATATTTGTTTGTTGCAAAGAAGAATAAATATATATAATTCTTTTGAGTCACGTTTCTTAAAAAAATTAATCTAAACATCTTAACCATTAACCAATTGAATCTTTATTGAACCTATTAAGGTTGATTAGTGTGTACTTCTATATAACATGGGCCATTGGATTGAATTGGGAAAAAAAGGAATTTTTATAAAATTTACAAATAATGCTTGAAATTTTATTTAACTATTACATTTTTATGAAAAAAGAATTCATGTTATATTATTAACAATTAGCCAATTAGTAAACAATATTTCGTTTTAAACGTGGAATGGCGTTTTTAGAATTCTAAACCTTGACCTCAAAAATAAAGTGAAATCATGATTAAAAAATAGAACGGTACAGTAAATACAGTATTATAAAAGAATCATGTAATACCAAACATGCAAAAAAATTTCAAATAATTATTATAATTAGAATATGTATGTATTAATCCTTTGCAGCCCGAAAAATAATTAGATGCAAAATTATTCACCTTATACAAATATTTATTTTTTTTCTATAAAAAATAAATAAATAAAATTCTTTTAAGTCTAATTTCTTTGAAAAATTAATCTACATCTCTTAACCATCATGTAGGCGTTTTTAACAATTCAATTTGAAAAAAATAAATAAATAAAATGTCAAAATGATGCGCCGTCTTGAATGGTGAATCAGAGGCACCATCGGAGTGCAAAGGGTTAAATAACTCATTTATATTTCTGTACTAGAAAGGCTAATCCTGGTACACGTCTTCAAAACCTTTTTCAGAGAGATTTAGAGATTTTGCAATTTAAAGTAAATCAAATTCGTATACTGTTATGTAAGTTTGAATGATAGAACCTCTTAATTCTAATCTAAGGGGCAAGACATCAAACTATAAAAAAATTTTATTCATTTTTTTCCAATAATTTTTAAGATTTGTTTCACAGGCAAAATTTTTTATGATAGTATAACTTCCGCAAATGGGGAGGAGAACCTTATTTTAACAAAAAAGTTCCTTTGCATTAGCAAAAGAAAATAATTGAATATGAAACACTTCCAATAATTTTGAACTAATTAATCTTACTTCATATTTTAGGACATCTTGTTATACTGAATTAAATGAAAGCAATGCACACAAACTGATTTTGTCATTAGCATTGGATAAAAATGATTTTTTGCAATGTTATATAAAAATTATCTTTTACTAGTTATAAAATTCAAAAATATTCTAATTTAGTTCAGAGCCCTTTTTCTTTAATTTTGACAGATTTTTAATTTTTTTATTCCTTTTACAATAGATTTCTTCGAATGAAATGAATTTAAACCTTTCAATATTTTTCCGAATATTTAATCTCGTGATTTTTACACTATTCTTGAAAGTTCAGAAGCAAAGATCTTCATAAATATTCTCAGTTTTGTATTAAGAGAAAAAATTATTCCCTACTTTGAAAGATGGCATAAATTCTTGTTCCAATAACAATATTATCTAAAGAAGGAAGTTAAGGACATTAATTAACCTCGTAACCCTAGCTATTTCCAAGAGGGTTTATTTACACAATTCACAAGAAAAAAAGATAAGTTTATTAAAACCAGTAGAAATAACTTCCTGAACAATTTAATGTTTAAAATTTCGATCTTATCAATGTAAGTACAGAATATCAAACTTATGTTGAATTTGGCAAAAATGGAATTGAAAGCAATTTATCGTCAACTTCCTTGTACAGGAGTAGAGAGTATTCCCCGTGATATGGGTCAGTTTGAGTCCCGGTTTGGTCATTATCCGGATAAGGATTGAATGTGCTCCCCTGGGGGGGGGGGTAAACAGGGGCTGTGCAAAGGAATGCAATTCGTGATTAGCTGTTCTGTATATAATGTGTTGTCTACTTCTGTAAGCTTCGTGTGATACATATTAGTGCACCAGAATTTATAAATATTCAATAAAAAATTTAAAAAAGCAATTGATTCCTACTTTAATGGAAATAGAAATGATATTGTTACGTTTTTAGAGCAGTGGACTCGGATTGAATGGACTTTACTTGAGGACATTGCAAATAAATTTATTTACAGCTATTTACAGGTATATACAGGATGACTTGGAAAAGTAAAACTTCAGATAAAAACAATCCAGCAGTCAACAATCGCTTACAGCGTAAATGCAAGCCTTACGCACAATAAAAACAGACTGCAAAACAGCTATCGTATAGCACAGCAAACAGTAAACCGCAGCGAACTCAATAACACAACGTTAACAGCAAACGTAAACACAGCTCACTAATAGCAAGCTATGAAATTAATCCGCTAGTCCAACGAAAACGCTTCCTTTTTGCGAGGAACTCTCTACTAACTCACTCCTCCTTCATCTTACGGCAACCCGTCCCTCATATAGCTGAGCGATCGTCAAGCGAAACACCGCGGTGCACCCAGAACTGTCTCAGGGCTACCAGAACATCCCCTTTGCCAAATCAACTCGGCTTGTGCGAAGCTCCTAGTTAAGCATCGCCAATGTTTTCTACTTCGGTGAGCGTTCACTCGCTTGTAACAATATCATCAGAGATTTAATATAATCTAAAGACGGCAACATTCTTGGAAAACAGATAATTCCGAAAGGTTACTACTGATAATAACTAAGTAGCATACAAATAAAAATAAATGCCTTAAAAAACACAATAAAAAATAATTAAGTAGCGTAATAATATGAAATATTATTTGTAGACATCAAACAATCTACCAAGCTACCTAACCAGACCGAAAAAAAGAAACAGAATAAAGTCATATATTTCCAGTCATAATTTTAAAAAAGAACAGGAATATAATATATAATTATTCATATTTATATATGTTCGAAAATATTTTGCAAATAAAGTAAAAATAATAAGAATTTTCCAATTAAGTCTAAACGTGGGAATATCTTACTGCTTTTATCTTCGTAATCGCTAAGAAAATCCGCTCCGCTCTCCATGTCTGCACTTGCTGCAGTGCAGAGTGTGAGAAGAATGCAGAGAAAGATGAGCGATTTGAAAGACATGTTCTGAAAAAGACAGAAAGATTTGAAGTGAGACACAAAAATCTAATCCTAATCGATCAGATAATGATTACAAAATATTCAGTTTCCAATCAGTTTCATCAAAGAAGCCCTTTTAAAACACTTCTTAGCATTATTTAAATCATAAACGGGATAAAGTGAGTTCCGAAAATTCTAAAGTTGCATATCACCATAACCGAAAAACACATCGTATCGGTTAAATATAAAAATATATGAAAATCAATTTTTTATAGCCTAGATATCATATTTCTTTAATATGATATCTGGGCTATACTCGCCCTTTACCTTTTTCCTTTTACGAGGAAATATGATATCTGGGCTATATTCATTGATGATTCTTCTGCAGAAAACCGAAAGACAAATTTTGTATGAATGTATTTCATTCGAGCATTTACCGAAATTTAAAATTTTAATTTATAAATCACATTAATTCCGTTTGGCTAATTCGAAGCATTTTTGAGTTGTCTAATTAACAGATTATTACGTGTTTTTCAGCCTCAGAAGGTAGGAAGTTCAAATTTTTTAAACACCACTTTCACAATGAATACGTATTCGAGAAAGAAAAAATCTAAAATTGCAGCAAGTTAAAATCAAATTATAATTACAAAAAGACGGATTCGGATTTATAATGTAGATAAAAAATAAGATAAATAGCAAAAAAAAATCCTGCCATATAGAAAAATTTTAAGAGCAGAAGCGTAGAGTTCCAAAAATTATTTATAAAGACTATACATCGTAAGTTTTAATTTTCATCATATTTTTAACCCTTTGCGGTCCGATGTCGAGACTGTGCATCACTTTAACTTTTTATTTATTTATTTTTCAAATTTAATTGATAAAAACGCCTACATAATGGTTAGGAGATGTAGATTCATTTTTCAAAGAATTTCGACTTAAAAGAATTATGTATATTTATTTTTCATACCAATAAACAAATCTTTGTATTAGGTGAATAATTTTGCATCTAATTATTTTTCGGAGTGCATAAGGTTAAAACATATATATTCTAATTATAATATTTATTTGAAAATTTTTAGCATGCTTGGTATTGCATGATTCTTTTGTAAGATTATATTTACTGTATCGTTCTATTTTTTAATCATGATTTGACCTTCTTATTTTTGAGGTTAAAGTTTAGTATTCTAAAAACGCCATTCCACATTTAAAACGAAATATTATTTACTAATTGGCTAATTGTTAATAATATAATATGAATTCTTCTTTCATAAAAATTTAACAGGTAAATAAATTTTCAAGCATTATTTGTAAATTTTATAAAAATTCTTTTTTTTTCCTAATTCAATTCAATTCAATGGCCCATGTTATATAGAAGGACACACTAATCAACCTTAATAGGTTCAATAAAGATTCAATTTAGCAGATATTAAAACAGTTTATGATCACTAGATACTCAATAAATAAATAATTTTTGAACTTTAGCTTCAGTATACGAATGAAAGATATAAAACAAAATACAATACATCTCTATTAAAATACCTTAATTATGATATAAATTCATATTAAATTAAACACTATAAAATTCTATTACTATATCTTATATAAAGAGCGATGATTTGGAGGGAGAAAAATAGTACTTACCATTTCAAAACGGTCTGAATCTTTAATCTTTATTTATATCTGTCTTTAAATACAGATATAAAAACCACTCTTATGTATGCATATATTTATGTGTGTATGTGTATTTGTTCGAAATTACTTGAAAAATTAGGATTTTTTTTTTTTTGAGTAAAAACATGCATTTCGTAATTTTACCGACTTCGTTACAGATAATCAAATATTTATCTGTTTCGAAAATATTTTCGTTAAACGATTTAATTTAATAGACAAATGAGCAAGTGAAAGAGATTTTGTTGTTTTGAAATTCAGAAAGGAAATCATTAAATTTAAAATCTATTTTCTTGTAGTAATTAGTAATTATTTATTTGCGAAATAGTAAAAAAAAAAACAGGGCATACGATAATTTAAAAGAGTGAAAATGACAAGTTCTTGGAATTTTACGATTTTAAAAATATTTGATTCATCATTTCTGGATTTATTATTTGTTTATGCTAATTAATTTCCGCTTTCACCAAGACTTGGTGTATTTTTAAATCATTTGAATTATCCTTAAAAAAATATTCCTTCCAATTAAGGCTTCTAATTATTTTAGGAAAAACCCTTTTGCCCTAACGGGTTCATTAACAGAAATAGCTCGAAATTATATGACACGTGTTTCAAATGAAAGCGGGTAGATAGAGGTTATACTTAACGTAAGAAAACGTGTGAATTTTAAGTGATGTTTAAGAAGTAAGCTAAATAAACGTGTCTAAAAAATACATTATAAAAAATCACTATTTTTAGCTATCGGTAAAATTTAGAATATAGTTTTTGATTTAAGTAAATTAAATAGTAAAAATTTTAAGGAAATTTAAAACATTTTCGTTGTTATTTTTTTAATAAAAATTTTTTAATGTTTTTTTATGTACTTAATATATTATAAGAAAACACTGTAAGCGTCTAAAAATTCGGAATTGTGATTCTGATAATTCTCTGTGATCCGGTTTTTTCTCAGTCCAAAAAGACACATTATTGTTTTAACTAATGGCATTTGCCGTGAACAAGCGCATTGTGGCCATCAATATTTTACGCTAATGAATGTCTCTTGTTTTGCAGTTGCGCCTATTAGGGTCAAGAGTACGACTTAGCTACTCATTCATCAAAATCGCTTGCACAGCCCCTTTTTACCGGGAGGCACATTCACACACCTCGCAGATAAAACACAGAAGAACAACCTGGCCCTGAACGGGATTTGAACCCGAGACGCCCAGATAACGAGGAAGATACGCTACCAGGCATGCGACTAAAAACACATTTTTATAACTATATCTCTTTGTCTATCAGTTAACGATAATTCAAAAATGTATTAAATTGAACGAATGTATACTGGTATCTGGTATTTACACAGCATTTAAATTTTCATGTCAAATTTCGAACAAAATTCATTTGGAAAAAGAACTATCAAAATGAAAGTGAAATGGTCAACTTCAAAGCGTTGGAGGGAAAAAGAAGAATATTCTTCATACAGTTTTGGTATCTTAAATGTAGATTTGTAAACAAATTATAAATCAGTACCACATATGGAGTCAGCATTTTTTGGCACCCTTCAAGTAAGTGTTATCACCTGAAATTTGGTGTGTAATATTTATAAATTTAAACATTGTGATAATTTTTTTTATTTAAGTCGTTTGATAAAAAAAGGCCAACATTTCATACACTTTTTCTTTCTTTTCTATATTGAAAAGAGAAAAGACTCTTATGTAAGATTCTAAATATATTTGAAGCATTCGTGGGATATTGTATGCGATGTATGTATTTATTTTAAGAAAGTATTTGAGAATGTTTCTAGGCGAATTCCACTTGCTTTATTCTTGCTGTATTTGTGCTAGTATAGCTTTCTAATATTGCTGCATTGCTTTCTAGTATTTGAGATATACGGTTCCTTGAAACTTCTGTCCCTTGAAGTAATTTTTCTTCATATCCTACTTTTAGTTCACACTCTCCCCATACATATTTTACACAAATTTTCATTTGTTAAAAAAATAGTTTTTTATTTTTATACTCAAGTTCAAATACATTTTTTAAACTTGTAGTGTACGACATATGATGTTAATAAAGTGTTTTCAAACATTAATTCATTAATTTGCTTTTTTAATTATTAATTAAAAACTAATTTTTTGGCCAAAATTCTTTATTTCTTCACAACCAAATGAGTAAGACTTCAGTTTGCTATTCTACGCTAATGAGGTTAGGCTTAACATGGTTTACACCAATTATTTCAAACAATTCTTAATTCATCATATATTTTTTTATTATTTGATGCATTTAAAATAAAACGTTCATAATTAGTCGACTTCTCAGATGAACTTTTGAATTAAAATAAAACATAATAAAAGAAATTAAAAATTTCTAAAATGTATTGCTTTATTCCAACTGACGTAGAAAATTACGCATTTGTGTTGCTCCAAATGGATTTCAAAATTCACGTATTCGCAGTGTGTTGTGATTTATTTTCAACAAATACGGAATTGATTTTATTTTCGCCAAACATAATTTTTGATAAATTATTTACAATAATTGTAATTATTTAATAAAAAGTAACTGAAATAAAAATTCCCTTTTTTTACCTAAGTAGGAATTGTCTTTAATTTTATATTCATATTGCTTACTTTGAGGTTGTTAATCATCTCTATTATACCTTTTCCAAGTACTTTAGAGTTGAAAGCAACTCAAAGAACTATGATTGTGTAAAAGATGCTGAACATTACTGAGATCAAGAAATCATCTTGGCAATTGCAAATTTTGAAGAAAAAAAACGGAAAAGAAATCAAATTAATAAGGTAAAATTACCCTTAAGGAGAAACAGTTTTTGATGAATAAATGTAAACTTTGTATCTGCTTCACTGTTTAGTCCGTAAATTATTTCCTACAGTAAACATACAACAATAATGCCATTATCATTTAAAATAATAAAATTTAGGAACAGAATTATATTTATCAAATCAAGACAGTAGAATCAATTTTTGGTTATTTGCATGCATGTAGCTACGTTATTTGAATTATACGAGATTTAAATTGCCGAAATAGACACTGCTACGATGAACAGAAAAGAATATCATGGTTTTTTTTATAATTCCTCGCATATTTTGTCACAATAATTCATCTGATGATAATGATTGTATATACGCTATTTAAGCGAAATATTTAGGTTATGTTATATGATAGTTTTATTTCTGATTAAGACATCATTTTTAGCGTGTCTATCTCGTGACCTGGGAGTCCCGGTTTGGGCATGGCTGTTCTTCTGTGTGCTATCTGTGAGATGTGTAACTGTGCCCAGTATAAAAAGAGGGTGTGCAAGCAAATGTGGTGAGTGTGTAGCTCAAGTCGTACTCTGGGCCCTAGTTGGCCCTACTTCAAAAAAAAGCAGGAGACGCTCCTTTCGGCTTAAATCTGCTGCTGTGACTGCGGGGGGGGGGTGTCCATAGGCAAGTGCCATAAGTAACAACAACATCATTTTTTATGTCTTATTTGATTTCACTATAGAATATATTGCCTTTACTGTTACGTTTAGTGGGGGCGGTGTGTTCTGCTGTACTATAGAATATAGATTATATAATTAAAATTGAATAGTCAATTTATATCATATTTATTTTTTTGAGAAACTCATCAAATTAGTAAAAAAATGAGATATAACATTAGTGTTACGATAAATGTATTATTGAGGTAAATGTATGATTTAAAAATCTTAGAATGAGAATATTTTAACACCTTTTGCTCAATTAAATGCCTATCCTCTCGTTCTCGCTAGTTAGGGATGTGACTAAAGAAATAGGCAATATTTAACTGATCTATTTTTTTAAAAAATAAGCAGACGAGTGCGAATTTTTTTATAAGGTCTGCATTTAATCCCTTCAAAAGAGTGAATCAAAACTTTATCTTAACAGGAAGTAAGAAAACGTTTGCCTATTTTGTATTGATTGCATTTAATACAAACTGCTAGAAGTTTTATGTATTTTTCCTTCTCAATAGATGTTGACATCGGATACAAACAATCACCTCAGTGGAGACACACTATATGCTCACTATAGTTAACAAAATTTCTAATTTTTAAAAAATATTTTATAGAATTATCCATTTATTAATATAGAATGATGTATTTTTGTATAAATACATGATATCAATGATATATGAAAGTTTCTATTTTTCGGAAACATCAGCATTCGATTATAATGCAAGGATGAATCAACAATTCAGATTTAAACGTTAATCAAAGCTTGGACTATTGATTCAAATATTGTTTGTACAGAAACAAAACTATAATTAGCACTACGTTTGAATCACCAGTTCATAATCAAATATAACTTTTAAGATTTGCTTAAGATTTAAACTTAAATGTAATATCAAAATTAAAATTTAAAATCTTTTAATGTTTCTTGCAGACAATTTTATATTTTAATTGGTTCTTTTTAAATATTTTCTTAGCGTTTATGAGCTTTCTTCCATAGAGAACGTATCAGGAAAACATTCAATTTTGTTAGATTTTTTTTGGATAATAATTTCAATTTGCGACAACTGCTTAGATATTGCTTAACTTTAGTTTAGGTAGCATATTGTAGGTATTCTCAAGAAATTTAAGGAAAGATTATATCTATTAGAGTACATGAAACCCCCAAAGTGTGTAAGACAAATTGTTTTCTATAATAGTTATTTTATGATTTAATTTTTTATGCGATATAAAGCAATTTTCCCAAACAACCTGTATAAAATAAAACTTAAAACTGTTTCGAGAAAAACTTACCTCTATTAATAATTTTAAGATATCTTCAAACCAACATTACATTAGATGCTTGTTTTTTTTTCACTTATAAAATAAATCAAACTAATTGAAATTGTATGAAATTGTCTTATGCACTACCAAAATATGATTTAAAAAATTGCTTTATGTGCATCATTTCTTTTCTTTTTTAAATTAACAAAAATCGTAACAAATATTTGTTTTTAATTTGCGTTAGATAGATTTTCTACTAGATTAATGCATTATTTGAACAGCTTCAAAATAATCGATTTATAATGAAAGAGGAAATTGTATGTGAATTACTTTTGTCATCACAACTCTTTTATTTAATTTCATCAAAAACACATTCCACAAAAAAAGACGAATTAGAGCAAAAAAAAAGAAAAAGATGGGCTTGGGAAAGGGAATTGAATGGCCAGGATATATTGTTCCAAATCCAAATTCTAATAATAATATCTTCCTGAAAAAGAATTAAATTTTAGAATCTGTTACAGAAAAGTACATAGAATATATTTCAATGAAAAAATTTCAGAACAGGTATATTTTACTACAAAATTGTCTTTTCCTTAGTATAAGCATTGGTTCTATAAACGCCAACGGTTATCTGAAATCCATTAACCCTTAATAACCTAGAGTTTCAATTTTGATACCAATCTTTGAAACCGAATGTTCACATTACTATTAGTTTTTTTTATAGGTTGGCTGTACGTATTTTACTGTTGTATAATATTCTTTCCGACGAAATTTTAAAAAAATCAAATGTCATTATTGTTTTATTTTCAAGCAAACACAGTAATATTAAAAATAAATCACTTTCGTAAATCAGGCTACTAAAGGTTAAGTACCATTCTGTTATTCATGTCTATAGCACATAAGCCAGTAAAAATCCCATATAAGTGCATTTTAAAATATAAGATAATTTTTTTGATTACATATGGCCTAATTTAAAATTTCTGGCTAACATTAGTTGTTATATTTAACCGTTAAATAAAGTTGCATCGTTTATGATGAACATAATTGGAATCAATTATCAATTACTAAGGTTAATGGTACTGAAATTGCTATTACTATTTATAGTTGAGTGGCAACAGTGAAATATAAAAACATTGCTCTGTTGAAATTGAAAATTGTTATGCAATAAATGTGCTTTTTTTTACATTTCGCTAAATAATGAAACTGCAAAATATTTCTTCACATTCTGTTGAGAAGGCACAGAAAATCTATGAAAAGAAAACGCAAAAGATATCAAAAAAGCGAAACCAAAGAGAAGGTTTTATTGAACGAAACATTCGACTTAACCATCGGGAAATGTATAGCAGATAGCATTTGAATGTAGAAATTAATAATCATAGAGTCCATGTTTTATACCTAAAAAATTGTTTTTTAAAATACCTTAAAAAAATAACCTTTTTAATATTAAATGTATTTCGATACACCGTTTTTACTTAAAATAAATTATTTATAATTTGTTCAACGCGCAGTTTGTCAGTTTAAAGTTTATAGATAATTTCAGAATCATCCGACGAAACATTCAATCGCGCGATTTTTCCCATTCTTAAAATTCAGATTTAAAAAATATTTCTACCGCTGAAAATAAAATTCCAGATGAGATTCTCACTTCCACATTTATTTTGTAGTATAAACAATTTTTAATTGGATTTCACAGTATTTTATAATCTATAAATGAAACTCACATTTATAAGATGCACCACACAAGGCAAATTATTTCAAAAACTATGTATTTCACATTAATGATTTAACAGTCTAAAAAAATTAATCCAAACTAAGGCTCAGTCACGTATTTCTGCCGTTATTAAAATGAAAATTTAAGAAATATTACTTCTGATGCAATTTAAATCCGAGATAAGATCGTCATTTTTACAATAATTTCGTAGTTTAAACAGTTTCTAATTTTCATAAAGCTTATTTTGTAAAACACTCATTAAAGGAAATTAATATTTTTATGACTTACAAAAGGACATGATCAATTTATGTCTCTCCTTTTTAACACTTTGGTGACCGGCAATTTTAGACAGAAACTATTTCATGTCACCGGCTACTTTTTTGTAATTGAATATGAAAGTAAAACGTTCTAAAAAATCCAATGAATTTTGTTGAATTGGAACATCAAAAAGTTCTTCACCGATACGTTCCGTCATGGTTGAAATTTTTGGAGTTTTACTAAAATTCTAATAAAAATGTAAATACTAGGAAAAGTAAGTTTTCTGTTATAGAGCGGACAAGACTAAACACGATACGCCAAGTTTTTGCAATGTTCTATATCGCCCTCGGTGTTATAAATTGAAACAGATAAGGCAAGTGCAATGACGAGTTAACTCGTCACCGGTCAACAACGTTTGGACATGAAAAGACGAGTTATCTAGTCACCGGTCAGTAAAGTGTTAAGGTATTTCAACCTTTTATTTAATATACAGTAATAGACAATAAAATAGTTTCGATTTCTTTTATGTTTACTTATAGAGAAATATTCAAATTGAGGTTCACCGCATTTTGTTATTTTGCGCAAATGCTTTGTTCGTTGCCGATTGATGGGAATTTTTTGGTTGACAGCCACATTACTTCATCAAACCAGGACCAATATCTAACTCGCAAGGATTTTAACTCCTCCCTAAAAATTGTGCACCTTGGATAAGGGGCGAATGGCTTCTAGCCTATCTGCGATCAATGGTTACAAACTACCGATCGTGGATAAGTTGATAAGAACTTATATATTTAAAGCTTCTTTTTACAGACTGATTAAAACTAATTTTAAACTAAGAACCATTGGTATAAGGAGATCATGTTCCGAACTCCAAGGATTTTATGTTTAGTTTAGTTTAGTTTAGTTATGTTATCGTCGTAAAGCAACACTAGGTCTACTGACCTACCGTCAGGAGAAAAACCCTGAACATGGTTGCCATAGGTAGACGAGTCTAAGTAAAGAGGGAAGTAGGCATTAAAACCGGCCACAGCATTTAACTGACTAAGCGCGCTTCATCAGGCGAAAAATTCATTTCGCTTGTACTCATGCAGATATATTTATATCACGATTAAATAAAATTAAATTGTAAGCACATTTAAAAATACCTTGTTATTTGAGCTTTAAATTGATGTCTTGAATGAAAATGCTTTCAACTATATTTCTTCAACTGCTTTCATATTGATTTTTAAAACGTGCAGCTGCCGTTAATCAAATAAAAACCCTTGGATAGTAACAAGATAGTTTGATATTTCTTGAAGATTCATGTGTCTTTAAGAGTGGAAAGCTTAAGTTCAAACTTAAAATCCCCAGTTATGTTTTTTAACCAATGCATCTTTTTACTGATGACCGTATGTATTCAATGGGATTCAAATCGCAATGATGAGGAGGCAGTCCCTCAATTTCATGCCCTGCTTTGAATAAAATTTGGACCAATTGCGTTTGAAATATGCATTTTTAGAATTTAAAAAAATTGTAACGTTCTGAACTATAGATCGTGCTTGAGAATGCAAAGTTTTACCACTTTTAAATGTAGTCATTGTATAAAGCAAATCTACAATGTAATTAAAGCATGTGGCAGGTTCTCCTTCACAGCTGCCGTCAAAGATTGGCAGAGCAAAACAAGAAATAGAACTGATGAGAAAAATCATAAAATATGAGTGTCAGGCATGGATTGAAGTATAAAGGAAAATCAGGCTTCTAATCGGCGATTGTTTTAACGATAATGGTTCTTCAAACCTGTTCTTTTGGCGCCAAATAGAATACAGTCCTTTCCGTCACCCCCAAAATGTAATAGAATGTGTCGTTTCCAAGGCGATTACTTTTAGGGTTACTAGGTTTTTCTCCTGACGGTAGGACAATATTTTGGGAAGGAGGTCGTAACTTTGAACTACGGGCAGATGACGAACATAAACGACACCTGAGTTGGCACTCTCTTTTCCACGCCACACCAACTGGGGGTCATTTGCCCCTGGCGGATTTAACGTTCAACAGACCTAATGACACGAAGGTGCGTTGGAACTGGGTCTCGAACAGGAAACTCTCCGGTTCCAAAGACGAGATCATACCACCTGGCCACTATAGGCCCAAGGATTTTATGCATTGCACCTATGTCTCATTTTTTCATATGGATGCAAATATATTAACTAATAAACAATCAGCAATTCAAGAGGTTTGATATAAAACATGACGAGAGAACTCCTTTCAGATCGTGAATCTGTGATTCTGAATTTTATTTGCTTTTTTTATGTTTTTTTAGTTATCGACATTACACATGTTCAAAATGTCAAGCATCCAAATTTGCACTGTATGGATTTTCTTTGCAATTTAACATAAGAATAAAATGTTCATTTTGGGCCATGTACCAAATGTGATTCTTTAAGGTCAAAGAATTTTTTTTCCTGTTCTACTCGGGGAGGCCTATAGGTTAAAGGATCGTAGGGGCATAATAACAAAATTGCGGATTTTAGGGCGCAATAATGCCTAAAGAGTGGAGATTCGCATAAGTCGTCTGTAATTGGAATTTTTTTTCAATATTTTTATCATGTCAAAACATGATGTTGTTTTTAGGATGAGGTTTCTGGCGTCATAAGAATCTGTAGGTAAAAAATTAAACATTTATTATCTGCACAAGCGTCACACAAAAAAAATCAGCTTTAAATAACGTGTTACCATTGCATTTATAAAGTCCCTGATTTAAAAAAATAAATTATTAACTACATCAAATAAAACTTGGAGAAATGTTATTTTGACCACGTAATTATACGAAGTGAAATAAATAGAGTATGTGATATTTTTTTTAAATAATTAATACGAGACAAAGGTTTTTTTTTTTTTTTTTTTTGTGGATCGATTGCAATACTAAAGTGACTCATTCGATGAAACAATTAAAATGAATAAAAATATAATTCAACTTGCACGATCACGAGAAATTATGTTCTGACATGAGACCTAAATATGCATAGCAGATTTCATTTTAATCTTTATATTATTTTATCTACTTCGTATATAAGAAAAGACAGAAATCAAATTCTAGCGATTTGGGGATCTTTTATTATTTAATATCCATTGCCCATTGAAATGCAAATTTTGATTATAAACGAACCCTCATTGGCGACAATCGCCACTTCGTAGAGCAGTATATAGCTTCCCGTTAAAGGAAATAAGTGCTTTGGAGTGGGCCAGTTTTAAAAGAGAACAAGCGGTTGTAAATACTTTGATAAAAATAATTCAAGCCTAATCTTTCTCCGAAATGATTTCTTATCTTTTAAAACATTTCAATAAATTTCATTTCCTGTATTAATTGACGTTTCATTCAGATATCTATACAAGTATTTAAGAATGACCATAATCAAAATATCTGGAAACATATTTGAAAAATGAAAACTTGTGTTCAAGTATATCTGGTTTTCGTGATATTTTTGATACATTTTTCGGGCTACGTGCTGAATTTAGATTTATTTGGATTTACTGAAAATGAAGCAGTTAATTGTTCGATCGAATTAGATTCAAATTCAATTTTGACTCGCTCCTGAAATAACTTACTTTCAGTCATTTTAAGCTCCTCGGCACGTCGAAATGCACAGTTCAAGTGACTCAAATCTGTTTTGGTTGCCTTCACAGCCACCATAGATGAAGCGGACACATCTCTTTCGGAGAGAATCGTAGTACCAAGCTCGAATGTATGCGAAGCACGGTCCACTGTCCCTCGGTTGGTAACAAACTGCGTGTTAGAAAAATAAATTAATAGAAATCCAATTAAGTCATCTCAGAAACAAAGTAAGGTAAGGTAATAAGTCGTTATTTCTATGAATAAGCTCACTGACACATCGTCGATTTTAAGTCGAAATGAAAGTCTCTTGTTTTGAAGTAGCGACCATGTAGTAGAACAACCATGCCAGTAACGAGATTCGAACCTAAGACACCTAGATTACTGGGAAGACACACTACCCCCTATCCCAGGGCGCCGGTGTCTTTTGTCTTTTATATATTTCATATCTATTATTATAAATATCTCATCTGTCAAATGAATATATTATGTTGTTGTTGCTGCTGCTTATGGCACTTGCCATGGACAAGCCCCCTTCTGATTCAGCAGCAGATTTAAGCCGAAAAGAGCGTCTCTTGTTTTTCGAAGTAGCACCAACTAGGGCCGAGAGTACGACTTAGCTACTCACTCATCACATTCGTTTGCACATCCCCTTTTTTACAGGGGGACACATGCACCCACCTTACCGATAGAAAACCAACGAACAACCATGGATGAATCGGGACGTCTAGATCACGGGGAAGACGCGCAACCCGTATGCCAGGACTCCGACAAAACATTAGGGCCTTAAAGAACAGATTTCTGTTTCTTTACTAATTTATTAACCACTTCGCATACAATGACGTGTCTGACGCGCGCGTCGAATGACTGAATTTTTATTTTCAAGTCTGCAACTAAGCAACAGAATTTAATTAAATACGCAAAAATCAATTCGAAACGCTTTAATATCCCAAATGCTCTATATATAATTTTAAAAAATCCAATTAACAATAAAGGACCAAAATAGGATGTGTCATCTAATTAGAAAGTTAAATAAATTCTTGTGTCAAATGGTTAAATTTAGTTTTTAATTTATAACATTAATTTTTAATTGATTTACGCCATTAAAAATTAATTAGATTTATTTAATGAATCCATGTTTGAAAATACTTTATCAATCTCAAATGTCATCCACTACAAGTTTTAATATAAGTATTTGGACATGAGTGGGTGACTAAAAAGTATTTTAGTAAAGACTGAAAATTTGAACTAAATTTATACACAGAGAGAAAATCTAACTTATTGAGGGAATTAAAGGTGGTGTCAAATTCTGGTAGAAATTTTTGAAATCTTTTTCATGGTTGTCCCCTCCGACTTAAATGCTTTTCTGGTGGCATGTTTTAAAATCATAAAAATATGGCGTTATGTCATTTTTATGAAAGTATTTTGAAAGTAACGAATTTATTTTATCAGATTAATGTTCTCTGAACAGAAGAAATGAAAATGCAATATCAATTGAGCAAATAAGACAAAATAATGTGGTGGAGGAATTATTGAAGTTTTATTGAATGGTTTATTGAATGACAATGTCAAGCGACGGAGGAGTTAGTGGACACATGCGGTCTCAATGCAGTTTTAAATATTAAAACAACAAAGGCCCTGATGAAAGAAAAATTAAAGCCCATGAGATAATCCTCCTCATTTTTTCTTCTTTTGTTTTACTTTTTTCAAATTCAGACATGAAATATTACCCATAACGTTAAACGAAGATCTGTAAATTTACATCGTCTGATATCTTCAAAATGTTGATAATGTAAATGAAGGCATTATTCATTTATGACATATTTTCTGCCGTATTTAAACTTTTCCTTTCATTCAGCTACCTCGGTTTTTAATAAGCTTTTTTTATGTACATTTCAAACAAGAAAAGATTAATGCCTATTTTCTTGCTTGGCGATGTACTTCATCTCAGTAACAACCCCCCCCCCATTATCCAATAGATTTATTTTCAGAAGCTAAGTGGAAAAAAAATTCTGAATATTGTGAGATGTTTATAGAATTCGTAGAAGATTAATTTTGAAGATCATATCTACTCTAGAGTATTTTAAATTGACCATTCTGGTTTCTTCTAAATTCCGAAGGTATATAGTTGATCAAAAGGCTTCTTATTAAAAAAAATAGGTATTTAATAATTCGGATGTGGAATCATTTAAGATAAACTCTTTACACACAAATGAATAAATAATATGAAAGATTCAAAAGGTAAATATATTTTTATAATTTTAGTAGATTAAAAAAATAGATTTGATTTTGTTGTTAGTATTGCATAAAAATTATTTTTTACACCATTTGAATATTCCAGAATTTTCTTTCTAAATTATACTAATTTAGTTTAGAGCAATTTATGTTAGTTTTTCTTGAATATTGATACTTTTTAAAACAGGTTTCTTTTATTTAACAATAGATTTCCTCGGTTCTACAGAATTTTAAACTCTTTCAATGTTTTATGAAATATTTATTCTCCTCATTTTCTACTATTGTTGAAAGTTAAGGAATAAAATTCTTGATAAATATCTTTAATTTTACATAAGGTGAACAAAAACATTTAGAACCCCGAAAGTTAATATAAATTCGTTTTTTGGACAAAAGTACTATTATCGAATTTGAATCTGTATAGTCACGTTAATAGCATTAATATATGATGGTGACTTCACTATTTTAAGAAGGTTTATTTAAACTGCAAAATAGGAAAAATGTATGGTTATTAAAGCTAAAGAGGTCAAACTTCCATAACAATTTAAGGTTTACAATTTCACTGTCTTCAGTGGAAATGCTGAACATCAAACTTATGTTCAAGTTTCCAAAAAAAAAAAGGTTCCATGAAATAGATCCTAATAAATAACTAAAAAAAAATAATAATAACTAATTTTAAAAAACACCGAATGAATTTTTATTTATAAAAATTTCACCAAGCTGCTTAACTGCACGCATAAAAAGAAAAAGAAAAGAATGGTATTTTTACAAGTGTGTATATATATATATATATATATATATATATATATATATA
>JAOUZG010013995.1:3307691-3318936 GCA_026289955.1 Argiope argentata | reverse complement strand
TGTGTGTGTGTGTGTGTGTGTGTGTGTGTGTGTGTGTGTGTGTGTGTGTCATAAAATGATTAAAAATAAGCAAGCATTTTTTATATGCTCGTACTTTTACTTCCTTTGTAAAATTGTAATTTTAACAATAAATGAATTTTTTTCAAATAAAATAATAATATTTTTTAAAAAAAATTCTGATTAATTAAATCGAATATCCTTTAAAGTTTGAACCCCTTCAGATTTCTTAATTACAAAAAAAAAAATTATTCTATATGAAGATACTTTGACGAATCGAACTTTTCATTTTCAAAACTTCAAAAAAAATTTATTTAAAAGGAGATTTTATTTTTGTAATATATATCAGATTATTTTCATATCTTCTTATTTCCTTATCTCGGTAATGTCCATATGGTATCACCCAATCCATAACATTCTTTGATTCTCAATTTTATTGGTATATGTTGTCAAGATCTAATATTGCTCGGCAAGTTAAGATAAAAAAATTTGATTAATCATTTTTTTGCATCATAATGAATTGAAGGAACGAAAAACAATATTTTTAAAACGACAAACTATACATTTTATATTATTGCTCGCCTCCACATTCACAGTTAATACTCCTAGCAAATAAATTAACTTCAAACAATATGACCCCATTTAGAATGAAATTAGAAGAACATTTTTTAAAAATCAGGCTTTTCATATAACACTTTTTCATTTTTTAAGTAATACACGCATGCCTTCCTAAAGCGTAAATAAGGAATGGCTCATTCTTTTGTTTAACCTATTGCCGACAGATGGCGCTACATTAAAATGGAAGAAAAAATTGGGTTACTTTTAGTTAATGTTGGGACTTCAATATAATAGTCCGATTCGCAAGTTTTTTTTTTCTTTTCTTTTCTTTTAAAACAGATATCATTTAATAAAGTTTGGTGTGATATTCTGTATTTCAATAATCTTTTCTGTCACTATTTATAAATATCCATCGCACCAAGAATTTGATTCCGCCATCTTTTGCTCCTTGTTATTTCCAGTGCGTGGTTGGGTGTTTATTCATTTTATTTGTCATCTATTTTCTCTAGTTCTTCAGTTTGATAAAAAAAGGTTTGCTAACTGTTTTTACCAAGTTTCTTTGTTAAAGTATCCATAATTCTAATACAATATTCAGAGAAAAAATTCAAAAACACCATAATGGTAATTTATAGCCAAGCACATTATGCCTGATTTGTCTTAATGAAACTGTGACAAACATAAATCAGGCTCTTTTTGAGCATGCGCTGCCTACTTGTCTCATAACTGGCCGAGTGTAAACCCGGCATAAGAAGGAAAAAAAAATTAAAATGAAATATGCCCTGTAAATTTCAGTGTATCATGTCATTACATAATTTCACCAAGTACCACGTGCTCTTGCAAGTTAAATAATATTTTTATTCATTTTAATGGTTTCATTAAATGAGTCACTTTAGTACTGCAAACGATCCAAAAAAACTTTGTCTCGCATTTATTGTTTTAAAAAATAGCACATATCCTGTTTATTTCATTTCATGTAATCACGTGAACAAAATGACATTTTTCTATATTTTATTTGCGGTATTCCTTAACTTTTTAAAAAAAATCAGAGCTTTTGTAATTGGGATGGCAACGCGTTATTAAAAGCTGATCTTTTGAGATGTCCATGCAGATAATAAAATTTTTATTTTTCGCCTATGGATTTTTGTTGATTATTTTTTGTCTACGGATTTTTGTTGACACCCAGATCCTCATCCCCAAAACAACATCAGGCTCTGACATGATAAAAAAAATAGGTACAGAGGCATGTTATTATCCAGTTGGGGCAAATAGTTGCCATCGATCGAACAGCATTTTTTAGCTTTTCTATTTATGCCCTACCTACTTGCCGCCTTATAGCTGAGAGAGTGTAAACCCGGCATTAGTATGAGAAAAATTGGGAATACCTGATTGGAGAGACCAGGTTAAAAGAGTTGAATGCGATTTAGATTTGATCATGGAACCGAGTGATATGAGATTCCGTATTATTCGCAGCTCTTTTATCCCTAGGAGATTATTTAAATGCTTAACTTCTTATTTATGTTCCTCTTCAAACAACTAATAAGATAAGGTATTTGGTTTTGAAATTGTGCAATCTGATTTATTTCACAAAGGATTCATTGCATTTTTTCCGATATTTATGGGTTTTGATAAAATTTGAACTCAAATTTTAATATTTATAAATATTTTATTCCTTTTGCATTGCTTCGCTTTCCTTATTATCTGATTAGATGGCACCTGCCATATTCGGAATTGTGCTGTTTTATTGATTGAACGCAGTATTCATAGAATAGTTGGGATATTTATGGATAATCTTTAATTATTTTTAATTCTGAATTTTTGAATAGTTTGATTTCAATATTTAAAAAATTTAATTAAATGCTGGTATGACAAATGGTATAAAAAAAGAGTCAAAAGGGGAGGGAGGGGTATATGGCTTGTGTATTAGTTATACGGGGTATTAAGGGGACAAAATGATGAGATTAAATGTTTTAAAATTAAATCCGAATATAAAAAATAATTAAAAACCATGCCACCAGTGCTATTTAGCTGCTTCTAACTAATCATTGGTTTAGTTAGAGCTAACCAATTATCGCATTCTAACTTACCTTAACTATTAGCGCTTCTAGTCGCCAAACCAATGCCAGCAGCTAGAAGTGAATGATTATATTACAACATTACAAGGCAATACCTATGTCGCTCATTAAGTGTTTAACATAAGATAAAGTGGACAATACCATGGATTGAAGGGATTTCTCCGGAAGAGATAATTTCGAACCTGAAAAAAGCATCGCATCAAATCACTATCAACGATTATAGAAATAGTAAATACTTCCTCTCGCTGGGAGACATCCCTAGCATTGCAGCACTATCCCCCTGGTCAAAAAATCGAAGGGAAAATGTTGTTTGGACCAGACTAATCAGTAAACCCATTATAACTCCAGGATTGTTAAATCGTTTTAATCTTCACAGAGATCCCCTTTGCCGTGACTGTAATAGCATCAATGATATTGAACACAGACTTCTCTCGTGGAAAAAATATACATACTATAGAGTCAAATTGTGGACTTTTCTCCAGCTAAACAAGATACCTCCTTCAAAAACGTGTTGGGCAAAATAACTGCAAACAAGGCCAATCTACCAACTTCTCTTCAAGTGATGAAGCACTTCAACATCTACTAAGTTTTTCGACCACATCCATTTGTGAACTTGCTTTGTTGACTCGTCCCTTTTTCACCACTCTGTGTTGCGGGAATGCTCCGTCTTCTTTTACATCTGTTCTTCAATGGAACCCCCCGAATATGTACTAAAGTGCACCAGTGGAACTGCTTTTAACTGTTAACTGAGTGAAACTCCAATTTATTTTTTTGTGCATGTGTTTTCTTGTTTATTGACAAAATTTTTTAGATATTAACTTCTGGGAACCGGGGATAAAAGCCATTGTAGCTATAAATCCCAATACCTTATATCTTTCAAGTTTCAAGTGGACAGTACAATTATTCAATCCGTATATAATTCTAGACAAAGCAACTAAGTAGGTAAGCTGAAGAAAACGGATAATTTTCCTTTCCAAAAATCATTTAAGAAAGAAAGTATACATTTCCAGAATTAAATTCACTAAAAAAAACGAGATAAATTCAAAATGATCATATGTTAACAAATTTTGGTCATAAATACATTAAAATATGACGCGAATTCTTCAAGAGATGAAAATCAAGATTGCATGGTGAGTATCGTATTGAAGTTTGACTTTGAAAGTTATATCTAACATTAATATTCATATAATGATTACTCTTTATAAACAGAATATGAAAGAAACATCTTGACTGCTGTATCACTCAAATTCACTTGACAGCGTAAGTTCTCTTTGATTGTTGATTTGAGGCGAAAAGAGCAAATTTATGTTGTTTTTTTATATTTCCTTGTTTTAACACCTTGATCAGCACGTGAATCGCTTCTAAAAAAATATTTTCCACTCTACTACAATTTAAAACAAGAGTAAGCACATAAGCATCCTATTATATAGTGATCCGTTGAAGAAATAACTCTTTATGAGCAGACGGTTCCAATCTTTAGACTAAATAGAAACTTGGATTATTCATATCATCAAGAATGTGACTCACTTTTACGTAACTGACATCATTGCATCTGCCTTATTTTCGCGCCTTGCATAAATAATTACTCTATTACTCTGCATTCAGCTTTTGACAAAGCACAGATGTTTTTCTAAAGAAAATATTTGGCGCATTTGGCTTTTAAAAAATAAATAACGAGTTTGCTTGGTTTTTCATTGTTTGCAGTTTTGTACGACAAGAAAATCACTCGCATCTAATTTCTCTAAAATTATGAAGTATAAAATAAATTTAATTGGAATTATTAGATTCAATAATAATAATGTAGAACGTATAGTTAAAATTAGATTGTTGATTCCAAAATGTTTTCAAAAAAATTTCTATAAAAAAATGAAAACAAATTAGAGGTCTCGTCAGAATTTTTTGTTATACTCTTCGACAAAAAATATTTTCCTTCTTTCCTCAATTAAAATTATGAGCTAAAAGTTAATGACAGAATGACACTACAAAAATTTAGATAAGAAAAATAGATTTTTGATTAGTACCTAACAAATTTTGCAGAATTTATTTTGCTAATATATATTTCAGTTGCCTTTTCGCCGACTGAGAGAAATAAAAATTTAACATGAAACTTCAGCTGAAATCACAAATAGATTGAGAATTGTCATCAATCTAAGATGTGATGACAATTCTTTATGTCATCAAATCTAGGATTCTGATGTTTTACAGAATGCAAGATCACGTCATTAATTTAACTCGTCACATTTATGAATTATTGCGTTTATATCCACGTGAAAGTACAGATTGACAGACAT
The DNA here is from genome assembly GCA_026289955.1 of Argiope argentata. Lineage (NCBI taxonomy): Eukaryota > Metazoa > Arthropoda > Arachnida > Araneae > Araneidae > Argiope > Argiope argentata. The sequence goes on along the minus strand of JAOUZG010013995.1, from coordinate 3,314,018 downwards.
CAATACTGTGACAGATTTGTCCCAAAATTCAATAAGAATCTATCATTTTAGAAGCTAAACATGTACACACCAAATTTAATTTTTTTAGTTGTATACAAATGAATATTATTAAATTCACTTTCAACCAAATGAGCAGCCAAGAAGACAGATATCTCTTGAATGTATTTCGTTTAAAATTTGATAAATCTATAAAGTTCGTTTGTAAACCATATACCAAATTTCATCTGCTTATCTCTAAGAACTCTTCTCATTTATCTAGTTTACAAACTGATATGTGAACATTGTCAAAAATGTTTTTCAAAAATCATAATGATGTGAAACATAATGATTATTCACTGTGCCGAATTCAAATTTTTCTATAGTTACTTATGCCAAGTATTTAAAACAATATTTTAACAAAAAAAATTCTAATGAAAACTTTTTAAACCCATAGGTTTATAACTGTTGTGTGCTTAAATAAAAGAAAAATTAGTTAAAAATTTATATGAAGTCCACCATTAAATTGGATTTTTTTATGAAAAGTTACTAATAACCCATCAGGTTTTATTTATAAACCATTGAAACAATTTCGAGTAGCTTTGTTTTTATGCGTTTAAATTACACGACATTTTAGCCTACATTTGTCCTCTCACGGGATTTCTCTTGCTCAACGATTTATTTAGACACCATGATGCATTAAAATCGCTAAGAGGCAAAGTCATTAGCGAATTTCAGATTATATAATTTATCTGACAGATAATCAATTATTTAGCCTTTACATCCATCGAAAAGTTGATTAAAAAGATGTTAGAAGACGGTATGCAAATTCTATGACTTATAAAATTATATAATGACTTTATTTATGCTTTATCAAATATAATTGATTAGATCCTTATCTTTTTCATTATATTTAAGTAATCATAATATTTGTAGATAAAAAACGTTTTCTTTATATAATGCTTTTGATCAACCAATCAGGATTCATAAAAAGTAATTTACATTATGTACATTTCAAAGCAAAGCATGTACGTTTTTAAGTAAGCAAAACAAAAAAATTAATCTTAAGTAAATAATTAATACTGCTAAGTTAAAAATAAAATTAAAATGTGAGCCTATATTAATTATTAAATTTTGGACGAAGTTATTAACCCGGCAGGACGGGCGCGGGGTGTTTCGACACCCCACGCCCAAAAATATTCACATGCTGTCTGCATCTATAAACAGAAGTGGTCTAGTCCATAAGTACCTGCCTCTTAAGTCACTTTCCATGCATAGAGTCTGAAAACATTGAATTCCAACTCAATTTTAGTCTTGTAGAAAGATTTCGGGGTGTTCGGACACCCCGTGCGCGTTCTCGTGTTAGCATTTTTCAATTCGAAATCATGGCTTGTTCAAGTCGTTCCGTTTAGTCTTTTCCTTGTTTGACGTACAGGAAAGAAATGAACAGACTTCAGAAGATGTCAGAGGAGATTTCATCAGATGAAAAGAACACTTAAGACGAATTAAATGATTCAGATCTTGATGACATATTCAGTGATTACCAATCTGAATTAGATTAAGAATGCGATTCTTCCGAGAAAGTTTGCGGCCAAACTAGTTTGTTTATCGGAAAAGATATAAAGAAAGCTGAGTTACGGAATATGCTATTTGTGCCCAAGAAACAAGCATCTGAAATCAAAAACCATGTGTGTGTGAGGTGCTACAAAAATATATGTCGAGAACACTCAGAAATTGAAGCTGTATGTAATAACTACAAAAATCTAAAGTTTGAGATCTATATACATCTAAATTGTTAAGAAAATTTATTAGTATCATTACTTTTATTTACAATAATGTATAATTTTCATTATTAAAAAAATTTTAAAGGAAAAAAATCATTAAGTGTTACACTGAAAAAGTTCCGCTTTTCGAACTGAGACAAAAACGTTGAACGCTTTTAATTTATTAATTAATAACTTTGAAAATTACGATAATTTAACATATTAGTTATCATTTTTCCCGCAAAAAAGTGTATTTATCAAAAATTTCCTTAGCAATTAAAACTTAAAATTTTTTTCGCATGCCATTTATTATGTTTGGGGTGTGCTGACACCCCATGCCCGTCCTCGTGTTACGTTTCGAGGCGCCCGTCCTGCCGGGTTAAAAGAGGAAGTTCCTAATATGGACTATCCATGACTACAAATGCCGAAATCAGCCAATACGCAGAGTTAGTGAGAATTTTCAAACGATAATTTTAAAAATATCTATCAACACATGATATTGCAATATTCAACAATGTAAGAGGGAGAAAAGGATAAAAATTGGAAGGGATTCACTTCCCATTCTCGAGTGTTGATTGTCCGATATGAATAATCGTTTTCATGTAATTATTTAGAAACACAAAATTCGTCTGCTCTAATGCTTGATTATTTGATGAATCATCAAAAATAAAGCCTCAGTATTTATAATAAGCATTAAAGTAAGATCAATTTCGCCAAAAGATATTTTATATATTAATAGCTGGTTTCTGGCAAGTTGCTGAAAAAAATGCGTAAATATCGTTTGAAATCTGAATAGCTCTCTTGTTTAATTAGGAATAATAGAAAGAATATTTATTAATTTTTATCGACAATGAACACATTCATTGAAATTGAATCATATTTAAAAGAGAAATGTAAAATAAATAATTATTATTTAATGGAATGCCTAAATTATTAAATCAAAAATATTACAATATTATTAAATAATAAATATTAAAATACTAATAAATTATAAATATTAAAATATTAAAGAAAATAAATAGTAAAATATTAAATAAATTAATATATAAATGTTTAAAGCAACAATATAAGTAATATTAATTCTTTTTTTTATTTACGGTATAATAATTGTGCTATGACTATAACTATCGAACAAATGCAAGCAATAAATTGGTAGTTTTGTTGCAGGTTGATGAATGGTACAACAAAGCATTAAATACGTATAAAAAATTCATTTTTCATTTTCTACTATTAGTTTTTACTCTCCCGATATATATTTATATATCTTGTTCAAATTTTTAACCGTTTATAAAATACTTTTTATTCATCCACTCAAGTTCAAGTGTATTTTTTTAAAACTCGTTGGGGATGACACTTGATACTAATACAGTTTTTTCAATTATTATTTCATTCATTAAATTTAATTAAATTTCAATACTTTAAATAGTTTTTGCAGTTTGTAATGAAGATTGAAATCTACGGGCAGTAACCCAATCGGATTTCAGTATTTTTTCATGAGATGGTGAAAAATGCGAGTTCATTTCTCGCGAAAATTAATAATTGTTTTGATAAATTATTTATATTAATTGTAATTATTTAATAAAAAGTAAATAAAATAAAATTTTTATTTTTTTACCTAATTACAAACTTTTTTTTACATTACTTGTTATATATTAAATAATGGACTGGGTATCTTTCTCAAGACCAAGAAATAGAATACAAGCTAATGTGTGCAGAAATTGATTAAACCACCATTCCATTTTAAATGGTCTTTACATCTGATAATTTAAAAATAAATTTAGAGAAATTTTGAAAATAACTAAATCCAACACGATGTTTAAAAATTTTGCTTCACTTGAATTCCCTTCTAAACTTGAGAATTAAACAGTAACCATATTGAAGGCATTTAACCTTTAGAAGCGTATCATAGAATGAGCGTAAGGTGGTGCTTGCAAAGTTTCGTGACAGACATCGAGTGTTCTTAAAATAAGTGGGTGGGTGTCTTCTTCTTTAAAATTCTTAAAACAATATCTAAATATTTCAAAATTTCAAAAACGTTATTCTGGGAATAATATTTACTTGCAAATGGTCTTTTTTCATGTAAGACGGAGAAAATTTATAAAAATAGTTTTACTTTTTTTTTATAGTCCTTCTGTTTTTGGGATAATATCAGGCAAGTTTGCTGAAATTTTTCTTTACAAATACATAAAATAATAAAAATCATATAAATCATTTTGTATGAGACAGAAAATGAAGAAGTCACGTTCCTCTTCAACCTGTATGCCAAGTGCTATTTTTAAACAAAGATGACAAAATGTACATTCTTTATAAGAGTCTGCTTCGACTTTTTTTACAGCTGCTAGACTTACAGGAGCTCACAAAAATTATTGAAGGAATATAATCGCGTGTTTAAAAAGAAATAATAAATATTATTTTCTCATTAAAACTATCGCTTTGAGATATAAATATCAAATGATTTAATATGCATTTTGCCAAATATTTGAACCATCTGTAATTCCAATATACGAATTACCAACGTACAATTTAAATTTGCTTATAATTTTATCTTAATTTGTTTTTTATCATAACTATAAGTATAAGATCAATTCACTATTAGCGTTTATTATTCGATACGATCAAATCTTTACTTCTATCGTAATAGAGTTCACTTTCATATCATTGGAAATTGTGTATTTTTCAAAGTTGAAACAAAAATAAAAACATACCATAACATTCAATTATTCATCAATATAATTAATATTGTAAAAACTCAATTATAATATTAACCCATTAGCCAAATTATAAGTGTATTTAGGAAATGAAAGAATATATTGATGTTTGATATCTACTATACCAATTACTTAAAAGAAACCTCACAACTTTGTAACTATAAATGTAACTCTGTATTCATGTTTATAAAAATATCCGAAAATATCAAAGAGATATGTTATTAATTTTTCATTGTCAAATTAGTTTTAATCCTTATTTACCTATAACGCTTGCGAAAGGATTTAAATAATTAACAATAATATGTAATTTTTTGAAAGTGTAATATTTATTCACTAAAATATATCCATGGAAATATAGACCAGGAAATAATTGAAATTCAATGTTGTAAAAGGGTTAACTAAAACAGTGTTAAGAATGGCAAATCGGATTTGAAATAACAGAATATAGACTAAATGAAAACAATGAATATACAATTAAACTAAACTAAAATAGTGATATTGCTCAGAACACAGATATTTCATTTTTAAACTTACTCAATTAGATTACTTATGTCAACTCTTATTGCATCCATAAAATAAAAAGTAACGTTATGTTCAGGATTATGTCATAAACTATATTAAATAAGAAACCAAGATTAAGAAAAAAATCCATAAATGTATTTTGACAAATTGATTGAAAAACTTGGGTTTATTTGTAACAGAAACGGAAAACTAAACTGATAGTTGATAGTACTAAGTTGGTTTATACTGATTCTCGACTTTTATGTAATAAGACGAAGAAAATGTCCCATTCAAGAAGAAAAATCCGTTACACACAAATATTATTGATAAGAAATTGAATTCCAAACATATTAAAGTTATATAATGCAATTTACATAGAATTTAGTAGAGCGTTTCATCTTCCTGTTTTATAAAAATAAATTCATATAGTAATCATCACTCGTAAATCCCGTACCTTTTTTTAAAATGGGGTTTTCCTGAATGATAAGCCAGAACTACAAATGATGCATTATTTTCTCGCTAATGAGCTAACTGTTAAAGGAAATTGTATTATATCCGCAATTAAATAACGCGGTTTATTGTTTTAGCCATCTCACATTTTCGTCATAGGTTTCATTCAACGTTCATCTTTCGCAACGCCTAGCCAATTCAATGAATAGAGGAAAAAATGTAGAGCTAACTGCTCATTAAAGTAATCCTAAGCATAGTAAATCTTGTATTACTTGTAATGACGGTTAATAAACAAAACGGGGAACGATGAACTTCTGAAAGCAAATATTTGGAGAAGCAACTAAGGCAATATAAATGACAAAGTTTTTGCTGGCATAACATTTCTGAATCTTTCTTTCCTAAATTCCTAATTGTTCATGTTGTCACTTTGAAATACCGACTGTTAATACATTAATTAAACAGGTATAATTCTCATTTCGAAATTACAAAATTTTATGTACACCACTTGGGGCCAAAAATGCATTGGCTACACGTTCCAGTTTCGTGTTGTGTTATTGTTACTTACGGCATTTTTGACGTCCACTGATAGGCCTATCAGCTATTTAAGCCGATTGAGCGTCCCTTGTTTTTCAGTAGCGCCAACTAGGATCAAGAGTACGACTGAGCCACACACACGTCAGAAACCCTTTTTACGGGGCGGACTTCCTTCATGCATTTCATTCATTCATTCATCACAGATCGTAATTTAGATTTGGAACAGAGAACGATCACCTCTGTACCAGTATGACTCTCGACATGGAAGACTTTGTGACCAGAGGTGATTTAACGAGTACCAGCCACCACACATACAAGGAGAGTCTTCGGAACTGGTGGGTTCGAACTCGCCGACCGGGAGATGAGAATCCAAAGCCTATCAATATATATATATA
>JAOUZG010013995.1:3275046-3298596 GCA_026289955.1 Argiope argentata | reverse complement strand
GTGTGTGTGTGTGTGTGTGTGTGTGTGTGTGTGTGTGTGTGTGTGTGAAGATTTGAGTTTATATACCATAATCTTTAATTGTAGCTATATTTGAAAACAACTATATCAATCAATTGTATGTAATTAAATAAATACAGTGTCGAAAATATAAATACTCTTTAGCAGCTGCAGTAGATGATTATTTTCTTTTTATTTTGACGAATCCCAGAAGAGAAAAAATATACCCGGGCATAGAAAAACAATACCATACCAAACACGTCATTGACTTTAACTATGCATCAGCTAATCTTTGATTAATCCCTGTTTTAGGACACTAGTTATGAACATAAAGATTCAAATGAAACCGTTTGCAGATATCTGGAAAAGAATAATGTGTTATATGAAATTCAAAAGATCTTCAAAAATATGTATGAAAGTATTTGTTTGAATTAGATTCAATAAAACTGGTCGTAAAAAATAAATAGGAACATCAAAAGACAACATTTCTAATTTTAATACATATATGAAGGGCATTATATAAATTCAAAAACAAATTAATTTTATTTCAAAAAATGAAAATAGATTATTTATTTCTTAATTCAGGTTTTATTGATATCATTAAATGGCCGTTGTATTATGTAATATTTATTTTAAATACCTGTTTTTCTGTTTTAAGTAACCGTCATAAAGATTGATGGGGAATTTCCGGTTCTTGCGCGACCGTTCAGATGTCACGTGGAACCATTTCAAAAAGATGAAAATACTATTTAAATGCGTATCAGAAAAAACTTATATCATCCCCCCTCCTCTCATTCCAATAATCTTTACTACCCAATACTTCAAATCGATAATCAACTACCTCTTACTGGTTGAAAATAAAGATCACGTGATTTTCACAAAGAAACGTAAAAGAAATGAAATGTACACTTTGAACAAATAAATTCGCAACTGAATACAACTGCAATAACTTATTATTCCTTCGGTGTAATAACTTGTATGCGCTCTGATTGAATTTCAGTTCGTAAACTGGACTATGATGTCTTCAGTATTCATGTTTATGAGGTTAAACAAGCACAACTATGTGTATAGGTATAAGTAAAGAGACAAGTAATGATACAAAAAGCAAACATTTTCTTTTTTTAGTATGAAATAATCTTTATTGACTTTCCTATTTCCACATGATTTATTATATGGCTCTTAAAATTTCGCATTCCCTTGATCGGTGGAACTATATAAGCTACCAATACAAAAGATAGCGCTACCCAAGTTTTCGGTAACAAACAAAGTAGTAATCATGAAAGCAGTTCTTTTCCTCTGTTCAGTGGCGTTAATGGTCACTTTGATTGATGCCCAGGACGACTCAGAGCCAGACCAGTCGAAACTTGATTATTACAAGAAGTTGCAAAAGAATTTTGGAACAGGTAAGCACAATTCAGATTACTTCGACTATTTGATACTTATATGACTAAGAATTTGTGAAACTCAAGATTATGTGCCATTACATCCTCCGGGGGGGGGTATCTCGAAATGAGGATGAGATGCTTCTGGCGTAGTGGTTGAATCTCACCACCCTGGAGGGTACACTAATAGGTGGGGATAGGCTCCTCCCATTCATGACGGGACGTACAGTAAGAACTGTACCATGCCCGGTGGCATATAAACTAACCTTACATTGATAGGAACCATACAAAAATTTAAGCCCTCTGATTGGTTGGACTCATCCTACGTCATGAAATGTGATGTTTAAGGATTAGCGCCGTGTTTCTCTGGTCTTAGACATAAAAAAATCATACAGTTTCTTTTTCTCAATCTTTATGAAATGTCTCTGTTTTTGGAGACAAATCTTCCGGCCATTTTATAAAGAAGTGGAATCATTTACTCCAAACCAAATCATTTGACGCAGTGATGTGAAAATTTTTGAAGAATGCTACAAATGGATAGCGAAATTCGGAAAATTGACGAACACGAATTGGAATTCGTGTTCGTCAATTCAAACAAGAGATTGTGAACAAAAAATTCCTCTGCATCAATTAAAATATGTTTCTTTGTATCATTTATTTTATTCACTGGTAAACATTTATAATTAACCTTCTTTTGGATACGAATTAAAATTACATCATGGCGCCTTCTATTATGAAAATTAGCGAACTCGATTTTTTTTTGCGTGAATTAAAAAACACACACATTCAAATTTTAAAAAAATTGAATAGCTAGCTGTTATAAGCTTCAAATTCTGCTGCTTTCTATCTGCTCTATATTCTTGAGCTATATCTGTAAAAAACACAACATAATTTATAATATTTGCCCCAAATTAACGTTTATGTAGCAATTTTGGTTTCTAAAAAAATTCCTTGTAAAAAGTTTATTTCAGAAAGAAAAAAAAAAAAACAAGAATTCCTTTAAAAATCCTTGAAATTTTTCCGAATGAAAATAAAAAATTTTGGTAAATGAAAGATGGCTTCCCTTTCAACTTCCGTATTTGAGAAAAAGGAATGGCCTAAAAAAATTGGCACCAGATTTTTTCAATTGAAAATAAGATAAGTTTTTAAATGTTTAATTTCCCTAAAAAATAAATTTTGGAAAAATTATACAAGTTACTTTAAATCTTTCATGAAGAAATATTCGTTGTTAGAAAAATGGGAATTTATTATAATATTATTTTGTCTCTTAAAAATTCTTAATTTTTCACATCGCTGCGAACAGTAATTACATTCCGTGCATATGATTCAACTTCACTACAAAATGAAGTTGGAAATTTAGTCTCCGAAAACACAGACATTTGAAAAAGAATGAAAAAATAATATGTATTAAGTAGTTATGTCAAAAAAAAAAAGAACAAAGGATCGCTATTAGTACACAGATATATCAGTTGACATCACAGGTCCTGACGTTGGATGAGTCCAACCAATCAGCGGGCTTAAATTTTTGTAAGGTTCCTATCAATGTAAGGTTAGTTTATATGCTGCCCGGTGATGGCTCTCGGGACCCAACTACTGTTCCCTCCAGTGTTGTCGTTGCAGTTGCCCGGTCATTCAGTTTTATGGTTTAAATTCGTGTGCCTTCGTGAAGGGTCGGAGAGTTTGGTATGACTTATGTAATCTAAATACATTCGAGTTTTTTTTAAAGCGCCAGATTTGGTATTGATATTAGATCAGCAATACTGGCCCCATAAATTTTTGTAAAAGATTCGCTATTTAAAAGATATCTGAGTGCTATTTTCTTGAATTTTATTTGGCTAAGTAATTAAACTTGATTTAAAAAATCATATAGATCTACAGTAACAAAACTATCTAGTAAAGGATTCAAAATTGATGTTGATTGGGCATAGAATACGATAATCTGCCGACTTTCTGACACAGAGGTAGCGCGTCTTCCTCGTGTTCAATGGGTTCCGATTTCGAGTCCCGGTTCGGGCATGGTTGTTGTTCTGTGTGCTATCTGTGAGGTGTGTGGATGTGCTCCTCGGTAAAAAGGGGCTGTGCAAGCGAATTTGGTGAGTGTGTAGCTAAGTCGTACACTTGGCCCTAGTTGGCGCTACTTCAAAAAACAAGAGACGCTCCTTTCGGCTTAAATCTGCTGCTGTATTAGTGGGGGAGGCTTGTCCAATATGACAAGTGCCATAAGTAACAACAACATACGAAAATCTGTGCGCGAAATATCAAATTTTGAGTTTTTTCATTTTCAAACTTTTGAAGTGTCAAGAGACGAGATGGTCTACAGTAAAGTGGTAAGAAAAAATCAAATTTTAATTTGTAATAACGCGGAAAAGATGCCTTTTAGTGTAGATAGAATAAATTATAAATATTAAAAATATTGGAGTAGGTCTTCAGGTGCAGCAAAGGCATTCAAGTTTCATAAAATTGAAATTTTAGCTACATTGTAAAGTTTTTTTTAAAGAAATAATCAGCTTTTGATTTTTAATTTCTGATAGCACTAAGAATTTGTCTTTTGGTATAGATAAAATAATGTAAAATTATATATATATATATATATATATATATATATATAAGAATACATCTTGATATGCCACAAGCACGCTAAAGTATCATAAACACACTTTTTTGCAACTTTTTAAGAAGTTTTGCATGTTTTGATTATGAAATAAAAAGCTTTAAATAGGTATCGTCATATGAATAAAAGTATAAAAACGGTTTTACTATTGCACTGGCACGGCACTGAGTGATCCCCGGATCGTTTGTTATTGAGGCAAGGCGGAGATTTGTTTGCGTCCGTTGACAAGTACAGAGCTGGTTTTAAATCAGTAGCTTTGCTGAGTTCAGTTGAGTTTGGGGCTTCCCTTCATTTATTGAGTAACTGATAATCGTAACTGATTTGTTAGTTTGTGCGTGTGTGCTTTGCTGGGGGTAAAAATCGCTGAATCTAAATTACTGAATACAAGACAATTACCGGAGTGTTCTATTTTTGGGAAATTTAGTGATTTGCTTGAAACTGAACACACTAGTTATATTTGACATAACCTCAATATTTCTTCTGACGATTATCTTTCTGTAAGCGAAATACGTGACCTTTTAGCTCCCATAATAGAACTCATTTCCCGTTGCTCTGCTACTTTAAACTGAATAATTATTGCAATTTTTCAATACACACTATCGTTTTCAAAATCTGCAGTATCAAAACTAGTTCAGGTTGATTTTCTAAATTTATTTGTGAAGTAAGTTAATCATTGCAATGGAAGATTGAAAAAAGAGCACTGAAATATCCAGCAGTTTCTCAATGCGCTTTATTATAGAACTATTATAAAGCCTCAGTAATTTAAATTGGACCTGACTAAATTTTTATGAATTTTGATCGAATGTCAGCAATTTTTTTTCTGAAATTCCACTGTAGTTTTATTGCAACAAACCTACACTTTCAATGCAAAAATCTTTTGAATTCAAGTTTTGTCGATTCCTATTATAGAATAACGTTATAGAAAAAAGTTATTGAAGAGTTTGACCTTGGAAGTCTGGTTTCTATCACTCTTTAATCGTAACAGCATTGCTATCTGCCATAAATTTGTATATTTTAAGATTGTCTTTCAGCATATAATTTTTACGAATCACTCTGAGCCTGCATGGCTGCCAAAAATATTACTGCCAAACATTGTTACTTCTTTTTTTTTAATTTTTTGCAGTTATTTTTTATTTAAAGCAATTTATCTGATGTATGATGTTTTTAATTTTTTTTTTAATATTTCTATGTTTACTTCAAAAATAAATTTCTATATTCTATCGAATACTATTGATGGCAGTTTGGAAAATCATTTTACTATCTGCACAGTTTGTTTGAGGAATAAAAATGCCATACCGCATTCGAGAAGCAAGTTGAAAATTACCTGTTTACTATTATAGGGTTAGACTCTATAAGCCGGCTTACTGGCACGGAGGTAGCGCGTCTTCATAGTTAACTGGGTGTCCCGAGTTCGGGCATGGTTGTTCTTTTGTATGCTATCTGTGAGATGTGTGAATGTGTTCTCTCCCCTGTAAAAATGGTGTGTGTATGCGTATGAGTGTTTACTAAGTTGTTCTTTTGGTGCTAGTTGGCGCTACTGATCTGATCTTGTGGTCTCAGATCTTTCATTAGGGCAACTCACTCTTATAGAGGCGCGGATTTGGGTATTTGGTGATTTTAGGTTACACAGATTTTGAGGCTGAGTTGTTATTGCTTATACCCCTTGGATTGAACTCCTAATCAAATCAAGTGCAAGAGATCGGGGGAAAGAGGTACAGTAACGTCCGAGGGTATGAACCCTCAAGCACCCGAGGGCAGAAGTCTGACTTAAGCTCACACGAAGATGACACTCACATACTACCCACCGACCTGGCACAGAAGTAGCATGCCTTCCCTGTGATCTGGGCGTCACGGGTTCGAGTCCCGGTCAGGGCATGGTTGTTCTTCTTTGTGTCATCTGTGAGGTGTCAAATTTGAGTAAATCTGTCCAGAGGAAGTTCGTCTCTCCGTTTTATCGAATATGACTAACGCAAAAATTACAAAACAAAGAGAGTTATATTGCTAAAAGTCGGTAAACAGAGTCTAGACACCTGTAAATGTTTGAGCCAAATACTACAACGAGTTGACTGTCTATACTTTCAGAAGTGTGTCAGAGGCGTCTGCGTCTTCCTCGTGATTTGGGCTTTCGCGGGTTGGATTCACGGTCAAGACATGATTGTTATTCTGTGTTCTACCTGTGAGGTGAATTTCAATACAGGGGAAGTCTGTCTGTCTGTTTTTCCGATTATAATCAATGCAAAAATTACAAAACAAAGAGAGTTAGATTGTTAAAATTCTGTAAACATATTTAACATGTTTATAACGAGTTGAATGATAACGTTGTGACGAGATGATTAATTTTATGTAAATAACGAGTTGCTTGTGTGTCAGTCTATACTTTCAGAAGTATGTAAGTGACGTCCGCGTCTTCCTAGTAATCTGGGCGTCCCGGTTAGGGCATAGTTGTTCTATCTGTTATTGTGTTGTAACTAATGGCACTTGCCTTGGACTAGCCCCCGCAGATACGATCAGCAGATGATTTAAGCCTAATAAATGCGTCTCTTTGTTTTACAAGTGGCGTCATCTAAGGCCAAGAGTACGACTTAGCTACTCACACGACACAACCCTTTTTAGGAGGGTGGACATCATTCATACAAATTCATTCATTCATCTCAGATCGAAATTTAGACCTGGAGCAGAGATCGATCACCTCCTACCCAGTACCCCCAATGCCCCCCAATATCCCCAACTCTCGACATGGAGAATTTGGCGACCACGAACAGATTTAACGAGCGCCAGTCGCCATACACTCGGGGAATCTTTTGGCCGGTGCGTTTCGAACACGTAGCCTAAGGAGTACGAGCCCAACACTATACCAACCAGACCATCCTGGCCCTGTTCTATCTGTAAGGTGTGTGATTCTGCTCCCCTGTAAAAAGGGGCTGAGCCAGCGAATGTGATGAGCATGTAGCTCAGTTGTATTCTTAGCCCTAGTTGGCGCTACTTCAAAAACAAGAGACGCTCATTCGGCTTAAAATCGCTGATGACCATCAACGCATCTGTCCATGGCAAGTGCCATTAATAACAACAACTTATTATTTCATTCTATGATTTATTTGATAGCTAGGTAAATAGTTTCCTTTTAATTGATCTGATCTGTGGCTCCTTTTAACTAAACCGCACTAGGCAGTTCAATTTTTCTAGTCGGAATTCTACCCCTCGATGTCTTGAATAATAATTAATTATATTGTGACAACTTGCAAAATGAACTGAAATAATTTCCTTGTCGACATGAAAATATTTTTTTTAACTTTTCCAGACACCGACTGCAAAGGCAACCACACATTCTATCAATACGGGGACTGCGATATGAGATGCGATTTCATGCCGACACCCGATTGTTCTGGGGCCACATTTATTTCCTGCCTTGCCTGTGAAAAGGGCTACATACCCGTCGACAAGAAACGAACCAAGTGCGTGAAGCCTGAAGACTGTCCTTAAACCAAAAAGTTTAAGTAAGTTGCAAGGTTTTATTGATTACTCCTAAATTATTAAGGATACTAGCAATATTTTTGAGCGTTTGTCGATTAAACTAAATAAATTTGGCTTAAATACTCTGAATGAGTAAATAAAATATTTTTCTATAATCTATATAAATAAAAATGAATCCCGAAATGTGTTGCTAAGAGCAAAACTCGAGAGCGGCTCGATCCATTCGGCTTATTTATTTTAATATTTTCGTTACGACGCAAGGAACTTTCTTATAGAGGAGAAAAACGGAAAAATGGCGAAAATAGTAAAAACAACACTTCTCTTAATTTTCTGCTAAAACTCTCCACTTCTCCACCAAATGAGTCAGGCGACAACTTGTTTATTTTTCCCACGCTAACAAGGTTAATCTTAACATGTTTTGTACCCATTATTTCAAACGATTCTGTTTACTTTCTTAGTGTTTGGTGCATTTAAAATTAACAATATTAATTCATTAACATTCAATTCATTCTTAATTAATAGATTTTTATTATTCCTTTCGAAGTACTTTTGAATTAAAATAAAACAGAATAAAGAAAATAAAAAATTTATAATTTGTATTGCTTTACCCCAACTGGCGTAGAAAATTCACGGTATTTGCGTTGTTCCAATTGGCGGCGAAATTTCACGCATGTGCAGTGTACTGTAATTGTTGATAACTGTGTTAGCATTTTAATTAAAAGTTTTAAAAATATATGTATAATACTGTCGTGAGGATCTAAATCTCGCTCCATAAATAAAATAGACTTGACTTGATTTGAAAGAAATATGGACTTGATTTTCTGTTTTGCTTTATTTAAAGTACACGCTGTAAAAAAATTATGTTTAGGTTAATTGCGCGTTTTCCCAATCGTATATCTATAATAATAAATATAATACACAGAAAATGAAATCATTTTCTGTGTTATCTTAATTTAAAGTTTAGATAACTCCGATTTTATTGAAACTTTTCATTTCTCTCATGGTACTTTTTATGTGAAGTGGTATCAGATGTCATTAATTGCACCATACTTTTTCAACTGTCGGGCTCTTCCAATGAGGGGATCGTTTGAAATAAATAAATACAAGTCTTCTGAACCACCAAGGCTGACAATCATGACTGCTTTCAAATTCTGATGCCCTTCATTTATGAAGATTTCTTTTAATCTATGGGATTGGTCCTCCCAAAAGGTTCCAGCTTGTTCTGTTATAAATTTATCATGACAGAGAACTTCTTAAATTACATTGATGTATTATAGTTACGAAATTTTGAATTTTCTCTTGAACTTAGAATTTTTACTGAATCTTTTAAATTTTATCGGCTCCAAATTCAAAGATAATGAAACGTAAGAGAAAATTCACTTTTACCTTGTCATTCCGGAATCATCTAAATTAGAAGAAACGAGGTATTCCAACATGAATTATATCAAATAAACATAGAAATCATTAATCCAGGCTTTTTTTATCATATTTTTTCTTTGCTGGACGAGGGCACAGGCTCAGATAATTATATACAAATATTTATATACTTCAATTCACTTGCTCGAATTCTTTCTATAGCATGCCACTATCTTTTTTGTTCCATTCTTACACATTTCATAAACCAATCCAAACCTATACTGAAACTGAAACTTACATCTGTTACTGTGGGATCATGGGATTTTCTCCTGACGCGCCCTTTGCGCTTGCGCGATAGGATTACATCGTGTTATGGTTAATTCAGGAATTCCAA
Organism: Argiope argentata; assembly: GCA_026289955.1. Taxonomy (NCBI): domain Eukaryota; kingdom Metazoa; phylum Arthropoda; class Arachnida; order Araneae; family Araneidae; genus Argiope; species Argiope argentata. The sequence continues at coordinate 3,289,385 of JAOUZG010013995.1, read as the reverse complement.
CAGAATCTATCTAGTCATCATTGACGAGTTACTTGGAGGTTAATTCTTGTAATCCGATAATAGTATGCAGAAGTCAAATTTGTTTTTTAGACACGTTTTTCAAAGCCAATTCGAACAAACTTCTGAATCAAAGTGCGCTTTTAGTCTCAAATTTCAATACCAAATTTGATACGTTTAAGTCATTTAGTTTTTGATTTATCGCTTTTACTTGTTTCTGAAAGCGTATACAGGAGACAAGTCTACCCACGGTTGGATTTGACTGGTATATATCTTAAATATGTATACCGAATTTTATCAGCCTAACTCTTTTCATTTTTATTTGACCGTTCTAAATTATATTCAAACAGACAGACAATCCACTCTAGCACGGATTTTTTTTCAAAATTTGATGAAAAAAATCTGCTAATTCGATGTAGAGACACAAACCTGGTTTCTACAATATAATGCAAAGCGTTTTTGAGTTATCTTTGTCACAGATATACAGACGAACAATTTCCAAAATTACGCTTTTATAAATCAGGAAGGTCCAATATGAACAGATTCGAGGCCAAATTTTTTGACACTTACTATACTTTCTCTACTCTACGGATACTAGAAGTATCAAAGTGTTGAGATTCATACAGTTCTTGGTTATTATAATGTTTGTCTTTAAATACTTTGTGTTTATGAATGTAAATTAATATAGATTATTAAAGTTATATCTCTGATATCGCTGATAAATATTTTGTTATATCGCTGATATATAATTAAAAAAGTTCATATTGCTATGTTTTAGTAATAAATTTTTAAACTTTTTTGAAAAAAAAATTAATTATTTTTATTAACAAATTACTAACATTTTTAAATTGAATTGACAAGAAAATTAATATGAAATGAAAAAGTGTTCAATGAAAATAAATATATCTTGATGTCATAATATTTAATTAAAAAAATTTATTTAATGTTTATTGATTTTTATTGGAAAATTGACTATCTTTTAATATAATATTATAAATTGCAAAATAAAGCTGTTCTTGATAGGAATAAAATTTCAGAATTATAATTTTTTTAATAAATTATATTAAGTATGACTTTTAAGTAAGAAATCAATAATAAATAATTAATTGTAATGTCTGATAAGGTAAATAATTTGCAATAAATGACTATAGTCTCCGTGTTAGGTCTCAAACCCTTCTAAAATGGATAAGTAATATATATAATGTTAAAATGAACGAATTTTTCTATTATTTTCCTCTTATCCAATTATTCCTGTTTTGTTTAAAGTATTTGATTTTATATTTCTTTTATTTTACAGGAAAGTCAAAGAATTGTAGCCGGAAATATGATGGTCAAATTTAAAGTAACTAAATTTAAATTTTTATTATCTGTAAAAATTGGGATATTTTTATTTCGAAAAATAAATTTTGATGTTATTTGAAAAAAATAAATTTTGAAAGATTTTTTACTTTTGTTTTTATATTCATTTAAAATATTCTGAGTTTTATGTGAAAGAATGGGATGAAAAAAAAAACTCGTAAAAAGGGAATAATGTAACTAACAACACATTAAACTTTCACTGCATGCTGTATGAAATTTAATACATATCTTGTTTATTTTTATAGAATAAAATACATTTTTTTATAATTTTTAGATAAAAATTTGGAATTGACTTTCATATTGGAAGAATTTTTAGAATAGAAATTAGAAATAATTTTTTAAAAGATTTTTCGCAATTTTAGTTTGATTTTTGCGTCCTTTTCTATTCTTATTGTGTATATCCAAAAGAACAAGCGGGTTTGGTCCCTCCCTAAATGGTTCTTACTTACACTCTTATAAACTTGTCATACCATTGCATGCATTGGTGTAGAATAGTTACGATATTTTAACTTTTCACCTTAAAACATTTTTTCTGAATCTATAGTGTAATTCTTGACGAATTACTTGGAGATTAATCCTTGGCATACCATAATTACATCCGAAAATTGAATTTGTATTTTTAATACGCTTTACAAAACCGATTGAAACAAAAGTTTGAATCAAAACGACTCTTTTAGTCACAAATTCATAAACCAAATTCGATATATTAAATAATCGCGCTTTAATATTATCTCTTTTGCATAATTTTGAATGTACAGACCTAGAGGCAATCAAACCAGTTGGTGGATTCGACAGGTGTCTAATCCACCACCGATCCTGTTCACCGATTTTTATCAACCTAGTTCTCTTTATTTTATAGTAATCGTATTAAATAATATTCAAAAAACCAGACAGACAGACTCCCTCTGAACGGATTTTATTCAGAATTTGATAGAAATCAGTAAATTTGGTATAAAGACTGCATACAAAATTTCAAACGTCTAACTCAAAAGGTGTTTGAATTATCTTCAATCTGTCACAAAAAGACGGACATTTTCAAAAAAAAAGGCGTTTTTTGAACTCAGGGTGGGCTAAAACTGGGAGATTACCCAAAATCTCGAGTTCGAGTTTTTTGGCTGTTATAATATTATTACAGGCGAGCGACCACCGTGAACGCATGTCGGAGAAAACGTTGGTGACGCTTCATAAGGAGCTTCACGCCAGCCGAGTAGATTTGGCGAGGGAAATATTCTGGTAGCTCCCAGACCGTTCACGGTGCGCTGCGTTGCTTTGCGTGCTCGCTCGCTCGGCTATATAAGGGACGGGTTGCCGTTGTTTCGGCAGTGAGTTTAATATTGGAAGAGAAGCGACTGTTTGTAGCGAGCTGATTACTTTGTTCGCTTGTTATTAGCGAGCTGCTAACGTTGTATTATTGAGATCGCTTTGATTTACTGTTTACTGTGCTATAAGATATCTGTTTTGCAGTCTGTGTTTATGATGCGTAAGGCTTGTATTTACGCTGTAAGTGACTGTTGACTGCTGAATTGTGTTTATCTGAAGTTTTCCCTCATCAAGTCAACCTGTAAATAATTGTAAATAAATTTGTTTGTGCTGTCCTCAAGTAAAGTCCATTCAATCCGAACCCGCTACGCTAAAAACGTAACAATATTTTCTCTTTAATGCCTGTAAGAGATAGTAAAAAAACATCGATTATATAATACAGAATTATTATGCTTAAAATATATAATAAATAAACTAAAATAATAAATAAAAGGAAAGCTGGCTAGTAGATTTTGTCAGTTTAAGTTACTTTCTATCAGGCATTTAGCCCTTTGCACTCGGAAAAAGAAATCCGATACATAGTTGTTCTCCTTAATGTCTACCGAAAAATTAAACTACAGGTTTGTTTCAAGTTGATTTTCCCTGAAAAAATAATCAACTTCTTGTTACAACTCTGCAGGCATTTTAGCAATAAAAATTTGTTAAATAAATGAATAAATAAAGCGTCAAAATTATTTTCCATCTTGAATGGTGAGTAAAAGGCATAATGGGAATTTTGTAAAACAATCTGTATTCGGCCTAAAATTTGCTTTACTTTGACTTCAAAGCCCTAAAGAATTGAGGTTCTGGAATATCAAGAACTATTATACAGACATAGAAATACAGTACCTTTCCAGCATTTGAGAAATTTGAAAGGAGAATCTGGATAAGCAAGGATTAAAATAAAAAATACAGTAAGACCCCGCTTAATGCTGTTTCGTTAAGCGCTGTTTCGGTTTAGCGCTCTTTTATTTCAACCCGGGGATTCCACGAAATCGCTCGCAGCGTACGGGGATTCCCCGAAATATTATGCAGCGATAGGTTTCAAATACATATTCGAAAAAGTGTACTTGTATTTCTTGTTTGGTACGGTATTGTACAGACATATTTTTATTATTGGAAACATTAGTGGACATTATTGTAAGTAGGTATTAATTTACTATTTAATACTATATTACAGTGTCAAATATTTTGATCTTTAGATTTTTACTATGTGTGATAATGAAAAAGAAAAGAAAGCAACCAGAAAAAGCATTTCACTCAAAATTAAAATGGAAGTCATTAGAAGATTAGATTCTGGTGAACGTCAAACTCTAATTAGTACTTCATTGAATTTGCCAACTTCAACAATAAGGACCATCATGAAGAATAAAGAAAAAATACTGTCATCGGCAACTGCAACTACGTCAAGCTCTGCAACTAGAATTACCCGTTCTAGAAATAATATCATAGAGGAAATGGAAAAACGACTGTCTATAAGGATTGACGACGAAATTGACCCAAATATGCCACTAAGCCAATCTATCATAATGGAAAAAGCTAGAAGAATTTTTAATTACATTCAGGCTGAGACAATTGACAAAAGTGAAACTTTCGTTGCTAGTCGAGGATGGTTTAATAGATTTAAACATCGAAATAACCTTCACAACATAAAGATTACAGGAGAAGCAGCAAGTGGTGATACAAAAGCGGCGGCTGAATTTCCAGCGATATTTAAAAAATAATTGAAGAAGGAAACTATCCTCCAGAAATGGTTTTTAATGTTGATGAAACAGGCTTGTTTTGGAAAAGAATGCCGAAACGAACATTTCTATCCCGTGAAGAGAAACTTGCACCAGGATTTAAAGCTGCAAAAGATCGCTTAACCCTTCTACTAGGTGGTAACGCAAGCGGAGATTTTAAATTAAAACCATTACTAATTTACCATTCCAAAAACCCAAGAGCGATGAAAGGCATATCTAAATCAACTTTACCTGTAATTTGGGAGTCTAATAAAAAATCATGGATAACTGCGAAAATTTTCCAGGATTGGTTCACTGAACATTTCTGCCCGTCTGTTAAGCGTTATTGCGAAATTAATAAACTTGAACAAAAAACACTTCTGTAAATTGATAATGCTCCAAGCCCCCCAATAAATTTATCAGACTTAACAACATGCATTCCAGTCGAAGTGGTTCTCTTGCCGCCTAACACAACTGCCTTAATTCAACCAATGGACCAAGGCGTTATATCAAATTTTAAGGCTTATTACTTGCGGCGAACCTTTAAGAAAATGTTTGAAAAAACAGACGGAGAAGAGAATCAGTCCATAAGAGAATTTTGGAAAAACTACAACATCGTGGATGCTGTAGAAAACATAGGCCTTTCTTGGAATGAGGTAACAGAAAGATCTTTGAAAGGAGTATGGAAGAATATTTGGTCGGATTTAAGTAAGAGCGATGACGTTGGACACTCTGTCGATGTGGATGAGATAGTGAAATTAACGAAGCTAACCGGTTTTGAAGGGGTAAATGTGGAAGATGTCGAAGAAATAATTCAAGAAGCAGCGGCTAGTCTTTCTAATTATGAGCTCAAGGAATTAACTGAACAAGAAGAAAACAAAAATGTTGACAGCAATGATTCAGAAGAAGAGCAAAAATAACTTTCGATGGCGTTTGTAAAAAGGAGTTTGTCTACCATAACTGAAAAAATGGATCAATTCATTGAAAATTATCCGAATTTTGACAGGAGCTCAAAAGTAAGGCGTGGTGTTAGAGATGCTCTATCCGTTTATGAAGAACTTTTAAGAGAACAACGCAAAAGAAAAAGGCAAACAACATTAGATGCTTTTGTCACAAAAAGGCAGAACACTGAAAACGCGGAATTCTAAGTCAGTCAACGATTTATGACTGACTTAGAATTTTATTTGTTTTTTTAAAGAATATTCGTTTTGTTATTTATATTTGGTTTTTATTTTTGCAAGAAATAATAATGTTGTATTAATTTGGGCTTTAAGAAATAAATGTTTGGTTTTATTTTTATTAAAAAAACATACTTTTTAAATTTAATGCCTAACCAATTTCCTAGCCATCTTCACCTAACCCCAATATTTACATGTAAAGATAGCCTCGTTTAGCGCTGTTTCGCATTACGCTCTACTTTGATGGAACGTATCCCCCGCGTTAAGCGGGGTCTTACTGTATACCAATATAGCGAAAAAATAGCAAACCTAGGCAAACTATTTAAAATTACTGAACATTTTTGAATTATAGCTATTTTAAAATACATTGCTATAAAAATACAATCAATTTTTAATAACACAAAAATTCAAATTCACTATTGGTTTATTATTGTTTTTATTGTAAAATAGTGTTAAATATTGTAAATGAGGAAAGTTTTCTTGGTAACGTTTCAGATGCAATTTCATAATAAAAGTTATATTCAAGTAAACTTAAAAACCCTTACTTAACACAATATATATTCAGTAAAAATTCTAAATTCACTTCAAAAGTTCATATTTTGAGTTACTATTGTACGTCGTTCTTTGGAGTGACAAATTAGATAATATACGAGAAAGTTTTGGAAAGACAACTACCACAGGTTTTAAATCAGTTTCTATTAGTATTAAGAAATCATCTTTTAGCCCACTTTTTAAAGGCAAAATTAGATTTTAAATCCTTTTCAACTGCTTACATTGTAAAATAAAAGGCAATTTATCTGTGAACGAACTCGAAGAAAATACATTTATATAATTTTGTAGCTAAATTTTAAAATTATATCTATTACTTTGAGTCATATTCAATCATATTGAGTCCATACCTCTTTATAATTGCCATCATTGACTATTTTTATCAATACTGAAGGTATTAAAACTAAAATTAATGTTTTTTCTGACATCCTGTGCGAAAACATATCACTTCAACTTTTTTTTTTCTAATTTCTCAAAATCCCTTCAATTTTTGAATTCTCGGGCATGGAAATGAAAAGTTTCCGGTAAGGTGGTTCTCGCATCTCCTGTCTGTAAAATGGCGATGTGTAGTTGATTATCATCCCTTACCGATAATAAGGCTTGCATCCTTCAGGATGTGTTATACCGTAGCCGGTGATGACTCTCAGCCCAAATGTTCATTTTTTTTCTCTGTAGCTTTGGATGGGAGTATCCAGTTTCGGATTATTTTCTTTCGAAAATGAATTCAAAAAATGCGGCTTGAATTCTTTTATTATTACGCAACATTTATAATAACCTAATCTTATTACATTTGTTTGTTAAAAATATATACTATGATTACAAAAAGTTATTATTTGGTTTTCATCGTCTTTTGGCTTTTGGAGGTTTCTTTTCTTTTTTGGCTTTCTGCTTAGCAGTTCTCTTTTTGTTTTCTATGTCTCTTTTCGGTAGCTTTTTTGCTTGTTTTTCCACTTCCTTTTCCGCTATTTTCTTAGGTGATCCTTTCTGGCGGCCCTCAGCATTTTTTCCTTTTTTTCGGTCCCGTGGTGCTTTAGCAGCAGAGCCTTTCTCTACATCTAACATTTTTACTTTTTTCTTTGCACGTTTTCTTTTTGATCTTACGCAGTAATAAATTCCAATACCTATCGCAAACAGCAAAACCAAAGCAGTAACAGAGATAGCTAATCTATATTCTTCAAAGGTATTACCACCTGATTCCAATATATTCACTCTGACAACGTTGGTTGCCCATTCTCTAATGACACGCCCAGACTTCTCATCTTTTTCTTTCACTTTGCACATCCAAATACCGCTGTCTTCAAAAGTACTGGATTTTATCGCCAACTCTTGAACGTCTTTTGGCTCCGAATTCTCAAACTTTTCGTACAGACTCGCATTGTGGTACCACTCAGTCACCAGTTTGAGAGTGAAGAATTTACTCAATGGAGCGTTATTGCATGGCATGGAAAAGGACTTGCCAGCCTTCACCTCGATATCTGGCACGTCGCTTTCAACCGCAATGGTATAAACAGCAGTGTATATTGATGCTTTGGCGTCCAACTTGGTTTCGCAGTACCACACTCCGTTGTCTTTTGACAGAGCTTTGGCGATGTACAGCTTGTAATTATCCAGTAATCCGACTCTTTCCTTCTCGGGATAGAATACTTCTTCGTTGTGATACCAAATTCCTTTTGCTTTGCGAAAATATAAATTGATGTCTCTCCCCAGGTTTCCCTCACAATCTATTTGGATCTTTTCCCCTTTCTGGACCTGAAAATGAATGATACCGTATAAGAATTTGCAATATTGCTTCCCTGTACGTTTTGTCTTAATGTAAAGAAGAGAATTTTATAGATATTTTTAATAGAGACCAAGTGGATGCCAGATCAATAGACGACTTCGACTTGAGGGAGGAAATTAAGGTTCTCGAAAATACAAGAATTGTGGCAATATTTCTATTAGGAGTTCGGAATCATTTTTTAGAAAATTCTACACTCAATCATGAAAAGTATATAGGAGAGCGTAAATTTATTTTTGTTGTTTGTTTTATTTTTGTTTATTGTTTTATGTTGTTGTTTGTTTTATTTTGTTTATTTTTGTTGTTGTTACTTATGGCATTCCCATGGACAAGCCCCGCTGATACATCAGCAGATTTTAAGAGTGCCATATACAGAAAAAAAAACTCGATGTCGACGAAAGCGCCTCCTATCGGTGGGGGTGATAGGGCGGTGACTAAGCTAACGAAAGAAGAAGCTTAAAAGGTTTGATTGACAAGCCGAATAACACCCAACCAGAAAAGAATTCCTGGTCCCCAGGAGATACTGCTGTGTGGAAGTGTTACATTCAGAAGGTCATTTGACCCACCTCCAATAAAACTTGCCCTTTTCTCATTGTAGAGGCTTCTCGGAAACCGACACCGTTCCCTCCCTCACTCGAAACTTGTTTGGAAAAGTTACTCTTGGAGCTAGATATTTTAGATTTTCTCTGCTTGCACAGAAAATCGTACTGAGGGCAGCGGGAATGTTGGAAGGGCTCTTAGAACATAGAATTCATCACTGATTAATTATTGAAGCACTTCGATTTTGGGGCATTTAATTACTTTTCATAATTCTGTTAATATCGTAGAATCCTGTAATTAAATAATTTAATATTTATAGAATTTTATTTGACACGACTTAATTTTTAACAATAATTACGTTTATTAATTTTTCAATCCAGGTGGATGGGCAAGATCTACTTGTATATCAAAATGTAAGACTTCGGGCTCATTTCCGAAGAATAGGTTCAATCCTTTATCTCAATAGTTTTATTACTAACAGTGAATTTTAATAAAATGTCCCTTTTTTAATTTTTTTAAATAAATTATTTATTTAAAATATATATTGAATTGTCTTAAATGAGAAAGGAAATGAAAAAAGTTAAGTTGAATTTTTCAACTTGTGCAACATTGCCTGGTGTTTCTGTATAGCTGGGATGCTCCAGATTTCTGCCTGATTTTCGCAAAAAAGAGAATATCCTAAATTTTAATTAAATCGCTCATTTGTATGACATTAAAAAGAAAAGATAAATATATTTAATTCGGAAATAACGTTAGGATGAATTCTATTCCTCAGCTTTCCTAAACGTGGGATATAACCAACTTAATACAATTTACATAAATTGGAAGGAAAAATAATGAATTAAATTGTAAAATGCACATATTGGATTGAATGTCTCCTGGTTGTCTCCTGGCTTACACATTAAAAAGTATTATTTTTTTGTCATATAAGAAAACGTTGTCATAAAAGCAGTGACCAACTTTGTTTTAGTTAATTTTTATAATTCAGATTTATGGTTGCTAAAATTTACTTGTTCTTGATTGCTTACTCACACGAGTATATTTAACTTCGAATTCTATGAGATATTTAACATTTAATACTTTTCTAAAAACCGTATACCATTCCGCATTTTGTGCAATGCATCTCTTTTAATTTTCAATATTCTCAACTGAAATAGGAATTTGAAAAACGAAAGTGTTTAAACTTCAACTAATACAAAAACTTTCTCATTCAGTATTATTTATACGCAGTACAGATAATATTCTAATATAATATTATTTAATTTTACTAACATTGAGCCTTATACCACCAATAATTTATTACATTAAAGAATAACAAGATTTTAAAACTTTATAAAATTTACAATGCTATAACTTGACGAAACTATTAACAGCACAAAATTAATTTTTGCATAACAATAAAGCAAAAAAAACCCTATCTTTTTAATGATAACACAGTTTTCTTCATCAATATTTTAAAGAAAACATTTTTGATTTCCAATCAACTGAATCATTCACTAAAACTGAATAATTTATGAATTTTGAATATCGTTCTTCTGCAAAAGCTGACGATTTTAGACCACTTCATCGACGGTCTCAAAGAACATACGCTACCAGGATTCCTCGACGGCGATTGGATTGATTATTGATTATGGAAATATTGATTGATCTAATATTGATATGTAAAAACTAACAGATTTGATAGCAGAAGACAGGAAGTTTATTTATTTAAAACTCGAAGTATGAAGAGTATTTTTCAGAATATGATTCCTTAGGACAAAAGGACTGTGTAAAATGTAAACTTCATAATTTTTTATAAAAACATTTATTGACTGAAGTCATATAAAATATTTATATTTGCATCATTTAAATGTTTTGAAAGTAAAATTAAAAATTGAATTTTACGAAAAATCTGTGAAATTTCTGTTGAATGATTCTTTAAGATGTTATGAAAATTACAAAAGATTTAAATGAAATCTGCTATGCATATTTCAATGTATCGCGTGCTTGGCCGTTCAATTTCTTGAACGGCCAAGCACCACGTGCTCGTGCAATTTAAATTATATTTTTATTCATTTTAATGGTTTCATTGATACAAAAAACAACTCTCGATCCAAAAAAACTTTTTCTCGCTTTTATTGTTTAAAAAAATATCATTTCCTATTCATTACATTTCATATAATCACGTGCTGAAAATAACGTTATTCTAGGTTTTATTGGCTGAAGTCATTAATTAATTTTTTTAAATTAGAGCTTTTGTAATTGCAATGGCAACGCATTATTCAAAGCTGATTTTTCGATATGCTCGTGCGGATAATAAAATTTAAAATGTTTATTTTTCACCTACGGATTTTTGTTGACACCAGAAAACCTCATTCCCCAAATATGTTCTGACATAATAATAATTATTCTGCAATGTACATACAATTTCATTACTGAACGACTCTGCTTTCAATTTTCATATTTAAAAAAAAGATGTACTTGATTTCAAGAAAAAACGTTTATATTAATTACAATTTAACCTCTCCACTCTAATTTATTGTGTTAATTTTATGCACTCTGACAGAAAATTAGTAAGAGATAAGTAATATAATGAACAGAACTGTTTAAGGCCTGCATAATAATATGACACAATTATATAGCTATCAAAAACTGAAGATTTGATAGCTAAATATTTTTCAAAAAAGGCTATTTAGAAACCAAGTTATATAAAATAAGTAAAGCTTTAGATATCTTTTCTACTATTGAACCAGCTGATCGTCAAAGGCGACTTTTTAATAAAGATATTGCTTAGTGAACTATTGTAATATTTATACAGATATATACATTTTTTACTCTTTTACGACTATTAATATCAACGATTTTGAAGAAAACCCATTCAGAAACTTGAGAATATTCAAGTATTAGTAAAGAATAAAAATATATATAAATTTTCTTAAATCTTACTTTCTTTAAATGAATTATTACCGCTAATTGTTTTTTTTTCTGATAAAAGCAATCTTATTTTTCAATTTATAATAAAATTAACCATTATTTATTGCAAGATATATGAATAAAATAAATGTATGTACAAAATCTCATAAACACAAGATCAAATAAATAAAATTTTTACAAAAAAAGAATGCAGACAAAATAGCATTGATTTATGAATTGTATGTAAAAAAGTACAGTTATAAAAATATCCAGAGAGAAAAAAGCTATGAAAGCATTAGTGCTTTCTCCTTTTTTTTCCATTCATTTTTTTTCTTTTGATCCTGTATAATCGCAAAAGGATCCGAAGTTTCATTCATTCGAGATAACTAAGATCAACGAATTTCGGCAATAAACAGTCAAATTAAAAGAATCTTAATTATTTTTTCATTGCCAAAATTTTGGATTTATGAATAATTTTTCTGCCGTCCACTTTGAAAATGAAAGTTGTTTTTTTTATGTGTTGTGTGTGTATGTGTGTGTTATATGCAGCTGGACCTACACTTGAAAATAATATTTATGTATTTTATTAATGGTTGCTTTTCATCTTTGCTTATTTTCCAAAATAAATTTTTTAAAAAACTTTTATTACTTCATCCGGAGTAATATTTGCTGTGCATTTTACTTCTGAAATTCTATCACTACCAATTAGCCCTTCCGGAAATGCTGCTAAATATGCAAAATTCAATTTTTTTTTACAAAAGTTTACTAATTTTGTTTTCAGGGTTGAGGTAGTATTCGCTGAAACGAGTGCAGATTGTGAAGGGGCAGATGACTACAGCTGTGATGGTAAACAAAATAAAACAAAACAAAAACGAAAAGCAGAAAGAAAATGCTTAGGGAGAAATTTGAAGACGGGGTGAAGACCAGATAAAAAAAGTAACAATCCATCACGTGGTAAAAGGAGGGTTTAGTGTGTAATCCTCCGCGAAAGGGAGGAGTTAAAGGAACTTTAGGGGGGAGTTCAAATTATTCTTCCAAGTTTAAGTATAAAATGCTGTTTTTGCACATTCTCCTAATTTCTTTTTTTTTTAATTATATGTATCGGAAAGAAGATACCAAAACGAATGTATTTCAGTTGCTAGTTTTATTTTATTTATGACAGAATTTTTTAAAAAATCGTTTAAATGGCGCCCTAGACATTTTTCAATTTTTATTAAATATTTAAAAATATTTTGACACGCACGAAAAAAAAATTCCTTCGGGAGAAACCTTGTTTCTTATTCCCTCTTGCGATGGCAGAATGACTTCATAATAAAGACACCGTAATAGCAAACGAAACACGGGACAATATTTTCTCATAGGATAACATTACGTTTGAAAATTGTAGGTGGCGTGTATACGGCACTCTTAAGCCGGATATATGTCTCTTGTTTTACAAGTAGCGCCATCTAGGGCCAAGTGTACGACTTAGCTACACACACGTCACAGCCCTTTTTTAGAGGGCGGACTACATTCATGCAAATTCATTCATACATCTTAGATTGTAATTTAGACCTGGAACAGAGAGCAATCACCTCTGACCCAGTACCCCCCCCCAGTGATATTACTCTCGACATGGAGGATTTTGCGACCACGAACTGATTTAACGAGCGCCAATCGCCACACACTCTTTTGGTCGGTGAGCTTCGATCCCGTAACCTAAGGAGTACAAGTCCAACGGTCTACCAACCGGGCCATCCCGGCCCTAAATTTTATTTTTAGAATGCTCTAGCTTCACTTAAAACTCTATCATGAGATTGCGTTTGTTTATTAACGAGTTGCTGTTTGTATGTTGTTGATTTTCGCTAGTGCACTCTTTGAGTACGCTTCCCTTGTGTTTTGCTGACTGTGTAACGTATATTTCAGTGAAAAAATAATTATTAAATGTAATTCAGCTTTTTGAACTTTCTACATCTTATATTTCCTGAACTGATGGACAATATCTACTGTATCAAACACTTGGTTAATGTAATCATTTGATATATTAAAGAAGTATTTAACAAGATAGACATATTTATAAATACTCAACTAAAATTACTTGTGTTGCCACGAAATTCGCAGGTGTTCGCGCCAAAACATTCCACTTTAACTTATAGTGAGGGCACACAAAGTATTCGATACTTTATAAAAATAGGAAAAAGATTTATATCTATCTGCTGAATGAACGTTTTTCCGATTTCGGCACCTAAGACTGCACTCTTGTAAACTGTGTCCATACAAATAATCTCGGTCAAGGGGGTCTCGAGAATCAACTCTGTGGCAATTTTCAACTGACATGTGTTGCACGTTGTTGAAGATTCTATCACGAAAGTATCATGATGTGCTTGGTGGTCATATTTAATAATTCAAAAAAACATTCATGTGAGAAAATTTTGGTTGACCAATTTTTCAGGTTTAATTCTCCAGCATCCTTGTTCGTGTTTTAAACCTTTTGAATAATGTTTGTTGATTTGGAACAGTTTATAAATTTAAATCCTTAAAATATTTCATTTTGTTTTAAAATAAAAAAAATTCACCTGGAAACTTGTGGTACTGTAAGAGATTTGCCTCTTCGCCTCTTCGATCATGTATGGGGGAGCCCCCTCTGGACAAGGGTTCTCCGCACATTTCCTACGTTCGATCCTTGGGCCGTCACAGTGTCCACTAACTCTGCAGAATCGTATTCTCTCGGCGATGCCACCCCCGCAAGTAACTGGACAATCCCACCTTCCCCATTTGGACCAACCAGATTCGTCTCTTTTTCTGAATATACCTAATGAAATAAAGAAATGTAATTTATCCGTCTTCAGTTTTCAGGATTTTTTTATGCCAAACTGATAAAATAAAAACTTTCTCGTCTGTATAATTTAAAAAATATTTTTATTTCTCGTATACAAAAATTATATATATATATATATATATATCGTATAAAAGAAAAAATATTTTTATCCAAAGTATATATATTTCTTGTATACGAGAAATACATATTTTTCGTATACAAAATATACA
>JAOUZG010013995.1:3250876-3275036 GCA_026289955.1 Argiope argentata | reverse complement strand
ATTTCTTGTATACGAGAAATACATATTTTTCGTATACAAAATATACATATTTCTCGTTCATAAAGTATACACATTTCTTGTATATAAAGTAAACAGATACTTTTTGATATACAAAGTATGTTTATTTCTCTTATACAAATTATATAAAAACATTATTGTAGACATAAGAAAAACCTTCACGCCCAAGATTTTAACAAATCCCCAATTTACATTCTTCTATAAATCCGAAAAACACATTTTTTAATTATATGTCCTTTTAAACTTTAAATTACTTAATTTAATTTAAAAACGCTTTGGAATATATGGATGAAATTTGAGAAGTGGTATTTAAATATAATTTGTAGGTTTATATCAAATTTTGAACGATTTCTATTCAAAAATATCTGTTTGTTCTGCTGTTCAAATATAAGTTAATACGATAATATAAACTGAATTAGTAAAGTGAATAAAATTTCTTTGGTAGATTCAAAATCAAAATATTAAACCCTTGTCAAATTTTGAATAAATTCCGTCAAGGGATTTATTATTCTCTACCTTTGTATATATGTAGTTACTCAAAAAGACAATGACAAATATGAACAAAATTTACTACGCAATTTTTTTGTATCTAACATGTGATTCTTCATTAAATTCTGAACCAAGTTTACCAAAATTTTGACCGTCTATCACTTTGTACTTTTGCATGCATCTTAATTCAATAGCTAAAAAACTCATGAAATTAAATAGGAGAAATTTACCGATAGTATGATCTTTAAATGGTATACAAATTTGGTTATTGTATACAAATTTAAGGTATGTTATTGTTGTTTCTTATGGCACTTGCCGTAGACAAGCCCCCGCTGATACAGCAGCAGATTTAAGCTGAAAGAAGCGTCTCTTGTTTTTGAAATAGCGACAACTAGGGCCAAGAGTACGACTTAGCTACACACTCACCACATTTGCTTGCACAGCCCCTCTTTACAGAGAGGCACATTCACTTATCTGACAGATAGTACACAAAAGAACAACCATGCCCGACCCGGGAATCGAACCCAGGATTCCCAGAACACGAGAAAGATGCGTTACCTTTGTTCTAGAAAGGCGGCAGATTTGAGTTATGGTTTGAATGTATGTAAGGTATGTATTTGAAATTCGTTATATTAAGACTAGCATTAAATGTTTGTCAAATTTTGATTTTAATGAATAGAAAGGCACTCAAAATGCATATCCGGTTTTCTTATTAAACTAAGAAACACAAATCGTTCATGTATGGGATTCAAAAAATAAAGTGCTATACCCTTTTGTCATTTCCAGTCTTGGCCAAAGTCCACAATTTTATGCAAAGGAAATTAAAACATACCCTTTTTTATATAATATGCGAGAACATGCAAAAATAAAATATCTGTTGAGTATTTTATCGCCAATTTGGCGGATAATGGTGGCATCAATCGGTATCGGGACCGGAGGACTTGAGGTTCGAGTAAACAACATGCATATTCGATTCCACCAATTAGCCGTCGTGCAAACGAGTCTGGAGAACGTTAAATCCAACAGGGTTCATCCTCCTCCTGCTGGAGTGCTGTGGAAGCTTAGAGAAGGTGTGCCAGCTCAGGTATTGTCCTCGTCATCTGAATGTGGTAGAAAATTAAGAGGTGCGCCCCTAAATAGTCTTAGTGCCTTGGCCAAAGTCCGCAATTTTATGCAAAGGAAATAAAAATATACCTTTTTTTTTATATAGCATGTGAAAACATGCAAAAAAAATTATCTCCAACTTTGCGGGTCGCGGTGGCATCAATCGGGTGCAGAGCCTGAGGACCTCAGGTTTGAGACCGGTCTATAGCATGCAGATTCAATTCCACTGAATAGCCGTCGTGCAAACGGGTCTGGAGAACGTTAAATCAAATAGGATCAAACATCCTCCCACTGGAGTACTGTAGAAGATTAGAGAGGGGGTGCCAGCTCAGGTATTGTCCTCGTCATCTGAATGTGGTACAAAACTTTGATGTGAGTCTCTAAATAGCCTTAGTGTTTCTTTAAAACGGGTATTAATATAACTATACCAAACTAAACGCCAATTCCACTATCAAGTTGTTCCGCATAAAACTGGTGACGGTACATACGTATTAGATCGTCCAACTTTATCGCCAAACTGGAAGTCGCCACCAATGAGTTGCTAAACCGCTAATTATGGCAATCTGTTGATTTTTATCGCCAAATTTAAATCCTTCACCAATGATTTACCAAACCGTTGATGACCATTGGCGAAGACTGTCTAATACTTAAGTACCCTGTTGATATTGGTGGAAACTGAGAACGCTTGGAGAAATCAAATTTTAATTGTAAGAATCAGATATTTGAAAGTTTTATGCTTTGTGGTACATCAAAGAAAACAGAAAATGCCTTTTCAAGTATCCTTTTATTGGACGACTGAAACTGAATTTTAACACAAATTTGTAGTTTTAGTAACGATTTTACATACCAAATTATATATATTTAAACTAATGCCTTTTTGAGTGATCGTATTTACATATGTGTGAAAGAATATGTCGGCAGATGACTTAGATTTCATTCTTATTTTAATAATTAAGCACTTAAAATCATAAAATTTTATATTAAACATTATTTATCCAAGTCATTATATTTTTGGATTGTTGTGTTTGTATGCATGTAAAGGTACTGACCAGTAGAATGTCGGATCAAATGAACGGATTGGGTTTCAAATTGGATACATTTCTTTATACGCTAAATATATGTATAAAATTTTAACAGTCTAGCTCTCTTCGTTTTGGAGTAACGTGTTCCTTTTAGTCACCGTCAGAATTGTGCAAGTAAAATTAACTGTCTGAGAACGGATTTTGTTCGGAATTTGATAGATAGCTACTACATCTATTAACTTGAAGTAAAAACAACATATCAAATTTTATCTGTCTAACTCAAAGCGTTTTTGAGTCAAAATGCTGACGGAAAGGCATGCATAGTGCCTTTTTATCAATTCCTTCCATTAGTTCACACTCTACCTATATACATTTTTATCTCCTTCACATTTTCCATTGTTAATTAAATACTTTTTCAAGTTCAGATACATTTTTTTAAAACTTGTATTGGATAGCATTTGATGTTAGCACAGTTCGTTCAAGCATTAATTCATTTGTTAGATTTAATTCATTTTTAGTTCTTTAACAAGGGTTTTAGCAGCTTGTAATGAAAATTGAAATCTACAGGCAATCTCTCAATCGGTAAAATGCGAGGATTTCGGTATTTATCACGTAAAGGTGAAGAATGCGAGTTCAGTTCTTGCGAAAATCAATCATTTTTTGATAAATTGTTTATATTAATTTTAATTATTGAATGAAAAGTAACTGAAATAATAATTTCCTTCGTTGACGTAAGTGGGAATTGACCTAATTTTTTACATTACTTGTCATAATACTGAGAAAAGTAAAACTTACCTCATATTTTCGTGGTTTTATCAAATGTTTCATGGCGCGATTTATTTATTTATTTGTTGTTGTTGTTGCTGAATATTGAAGCAGAAGGATTCTTTTCAATATTTGAGTGAGATATAAGAACAAAAAAAGCAAAGTTACAATACCCGGAAAGTTAGCTGATAGGCAGATATTTACATTTTTACTAGATGAGACGGGACTCATCTCTCTACAAGAAGATTCATTTATGAAAGGAGCATAACAATCGACGATTCGCACGCACAATGTTGGACATTTAAAATAATACTTTTCATATCTGTCAGTTAAGCAGTTTTATTTTGCGCTTAATGCACATGAATTTCATTATAAGTGATGGAAAAGAAATTAAATCACACCAATATCTACGGACAACTAACCGATCACCAAAGACGGCTAGGCAAAAGTAAATAATATGTATGCTCATATTTGTAACTCCCAATTTCAGATTACCTGAAGCTCATTTTTACATAAGATACTGTTCCGTATTTAGCGCAGCGGGTTCGGATTGAATGGACTTTATTTGAGGACAGCACAAACAAATTTATTTACAGCTATTTACAGTTATTTACAGGATAATTGATAGAGTAACAATTTCAGTTAAATACAATCCAGCAATCAATAGTCACTTAAGGCGTAAATGCAAGTCTTACGCACAATAAAAACAGACTGCAAAGCAGATATCGTATAGCACAGCAACAGTAAATCACAGCGAATTCAATAACACAGCGTTAACAGCACACGTAAGCACAGCTCACAAATCCTCTAGTCCAGCGAGACTCTTTTTTTAGAGCAAACCGTCTCTTATATAGCCGAGGAAGCACGTGCACCAAAAATCGTGAAACTTCTGAAAACATCGCGCGCAATCCAGCGGCTACTAGACTATTCCTTTCGCCAAACCAATCAAGCTGGCGAGAGGCTCCTCGCCTAACGTCGCCATCTTTTGCGCGTTTTCGTGCCGCTCACCCGCTTGTAACAATACCAAGATGGATGCCTTAAGGTTTCGTTTCTTGGCATTTTATCATGGGAACACTTTATTTGAAGCTATTTGTAATCTTTTGGCGATTTATCATCTTAGACCGTAAGTACAACTAGTACCTAAATAATTGGTGAAATAGAATTTATTCTATGCGATACAAGATTTTTTTTCTTACCCTCCTTTTCGTCGTATTTTACGCTGTAATATCTGGGCCCTCTTTTCAGAAATTGATCACTTTTCCATTCCGTTGGCAACTGATAGTTAGGTTGAAGTAAATCAAATCTTCCTGTAAAATATTTATTTTGTCTCATAAAACAATAAAAAGAACATTTTTTAATCAGAAGAGAAAAAAATATACAAGTCTTCAAAGAAGAAGAAGAAAAAACGAATTGGAAATAACAATAACTGTATCATCATGGCAATGCAAATATGCTAGTATTTCGTTATATAATTTTTTCAAAAATTTTTATTCATTTAAATTGTATGTTTTCTGTTTTTTTTATCTTTTATGCTTAGAAAACTGTTTACTATGACTTTAAATAGCTTAATTCAATGTTTTTTAAATAAAATTTTGAGTTAAGACACAAAATATTTCGAATAATAAGAATAAATAGAAATATAGACTTCAGTTTGTTTATTTACAAAACCATTTTGTGATTTAAAAAACTATGCATAATCAGACGATAATTTAAAACCTAATCAAATATTTACAAAGAAATACATTTTTTTAAAAAAATTATTCTGCAGCATTGATTACTTATAATTACATTTAAAATACTTTACAACAACGACGAAAAGTTTTTGAATTTATATGTGGTATTTATTTGCTTTTTAAATTTTTAATATTTTGATTTTTTTAGCTATAGAAAGCTTTAATTTATTGAATTCTAAAAGTGAAAAAAAATGTAAGAATTCAACTTAAGTTTTCCTAATGAATTCCCCAAATAAATATAAATCTTTTTTGTGCTGCCATCTAGGTAAAATTTATAAAACTAAATCTTGTTGTTTAAATTTTATAAAAATAAAGCGTATCTTCTTCATTTACTACTAGTTTGTTTAAATTTTAAAAATTTAATCGGAAAGATTTGAGTTCATGAGGTGAACTTTGTAAATGGTTTTAAACTGAAAAGTATACCGTTTTATTTTGATTACTAAATAGTATTCTGAAAACAAGAGTATAATTTTTTGTTACAGACATCAAATTTTTACTGCAGATGGAGAAAAAAACTTGTTCTGATGATTTTTGAGTTTTCAAACTAAGAATTTTATGAATATCTTGCAAATAATACTTTGAATATCAAATAACATTATTTTTTACCACTTTTTGCCTTTTCTCGCATTTCTTGATGATGCTTTCAAAATAATAATGAGCGAAAATAAATTTTACGTCATTTAAAAAAATTAATGTCTTTTTAATCATATCCATTTGTTATTGAGAAACTATTCTTTATGAATTTAAAATAATCAAAAATTCTTTTTTTACAGCACTTAATTCTTTCAACTATTCAAATTCAAGCTATTTTCATCTTTCAACAAATATTCATTATCAGGGTTTTCTGCCGTTATTGAAATTTCTTAAAAATTATTCTGCTTAATATCTGTGTACTTTATATGAAGAATAAGAAGAACGTGAAGGACGTAGTTAGAAGGTAGATGCCTCAAGAAGATTTGGAAGGCTTTGAAAATAGTACAACTTTTAGATCTGTTAGATGTTTTAAATACTTCATTCAAGAAAGCGGGTACATCAAAGGGATTTGATTGGAATTAATTATAAGGGATTAAATTGGAATTAATCCTTCAATGTACTGTGTAGCTATTTGGTTATACGTTTTTATTTTTATTTATTAGCTTCACATGAATGTTCCAAAAGTCAGTTGGCATTTTAACAAATAGGACTAACTTGAACTGGGAAGTATTCAAACATTTTCATTCCGAGTTTTTTTCAGCAGAAAATTCACTGATTTCTTCAGCATTAAATATGAATATTTATTTAAACTAAGCAATTTTTCTGTTGGAGATTTATTAAAATTAAGATTAACAATTTGCATTAACGGTTTACAATAATTAGCTATTTGTTTGCATTAGAATTACATTCGTATAAAAAATAAATTATTATATATGAATATAATAATTGAATACAAGAAGGTTTATAGTCAATAATTTAAGCTATTGCAACTCAAGTACAATAATTCGCTTTCTCTCTTAATGGGTAACTACTGGTAGAAAATAACATACTGTTTCTTTTTATGGTCATTCCGTTCATTGAATCAGAGATAATTCCCTGACCAGAGGTGAATACCAGAAGAAACATCAAAATACGATATGAAGACATTCAGCAAAATGGAAACCATAGTCATATTTATTTATCACAACTCTAATAAAGGGTTTTCTAAAGCGAAAACTTATCGAATTCAACAATATAATATAGCAACAATGTGTAAAAACTATTTAGGCTTTGTTTACAGTTGGAACACTTTTAGAAAATTGTTTGTTATAATTAATTTTTTTCTTTTAAATGCTACTACCATTGTTGATAGAAAATGCTTCATTTGTTTTTGTCGTCGTTTTCTTAAATATAATTAGTTAAAATAATATTCTTTACAAGCTGCATTCTACGATGGACTGATTTGTCGGTGGCATAAGTGATGTTAAATTTCAATTAGATTGTTAACGTCTATAATTCCGTCAAAATGTTAGATACTTTAATGTAGAACTTTTGCATTAGCCGGTAGATGGCGAAAAATTGCCCAGTAATGTAGAATTTTGCCAAAATTCTTTGGCGATTTTTTGTTTGCATACAGTTAACTGAAAAGTACCGTTTATGAAAATACTAGAATGGCTCTTTCATGTATCTCTTAACTTTCACAATATTGTAACTTCCCTTCTTTATTCGTCTTATAAATTGCACGTACATTAAACAGAGTCCTTCTTTTGGTTTCAACAACTGGTGAAAATCACGTAACCAAATAATTGATGAAACAATGTAGACTATTTCGGTTTCAATTACCCTCGTAATCTCTAGGGATAATTGGGATGGCAGTTTTGGCAGATGATCGCAGAAGGAATTACTTCTATACTTCTAGGGGGTACTTCATAACATTCTGAGGCAACCATAAAGGTTGGTGTAAACGAATTTAATAATGCAATAAACTAATTAGAAAAAAAAACATTTTGTTAATGAACATTTCAGAGTTTGATCCAATAAGTAACAGATTTATTTTCCAACTCATACGATCATTTGAAATCGAAAAAGCTAAAAAAATCGGCATTATCACATCAAAAAGAGAATTAAAAGTAATAATGAATGACCCCACGATATTCAAAGTAATCAACCATAAGATTTGTTCGCCATATGTTTCCATAAACTGCAACAGAAGTAGCATTGTGATGTCTTCGAAGGAAAAACATTCAAAATACTGCTCTGTTGCTTACAAAAGATATTTTAAAAAATATATTCTTAGGAAGAATAACAATGGTTTTAAAATAATAAGAAAAAAAAAGATTTACGAAAATTTAATTTAAATAAAAAAAATTAATTTCATTGCCTTGTTTGCATTGAAGGTAAAAAAGGCGTTGTTTAATGGTCTTGCATTTGATAAAAGCTTTAAAACCCCTCATTTAATTTAATGAAAAGAAAGTAAATACTTGGGGAGAAAAAACTGAATTTTTTCAAGTCAATAAAAAAAGGCGTGAAGAAACCCATCGGAGCCCGAATGACTTTCAAATGCCGGGTAAATGACTTTTTATAATCGCTTCCGCCCAGGGCCGAATGATTGTCCAATATCGGCGTGGGTAAAAAAGAAAAAAAAATGTTAGTAACTGTAAAGCGAGCTCAAGGTTCGCAACTAGTCAGTCAGTTCATCGTGTATTTTTCGCTTTTATTTCTACAAAAATGAATAGTGCATTATTACTTCTATATTGGATCCTTGAATGGTTAGCTTTTTCATTTCCCCCCTCTGCTTGAAAGAATAAGGAAGTATTTATGGGACTGTTTCTTTCTTTTGTTACAAAAAGTGGCTAAACACATCTTCCAATTATCCCGTGGACACAAAGCAGGTAGATTGAAAGGACACGGCAGACGATTGTCTGGATTGGTGATATTGTTAGTATGTTATGCAGGTACATTACTGTTCGAAGACACGTAATAGAAAAAGATAATTAAAAACTAAAAAAGCATTTAATTGTGAAGAGATTTTTTCTACGTCGTGTTTTTTTAAAGGTCTATGACGTAATAAATGATAATTAAATTAAAAAACGGATTACTAATTGTCAGCTACTTGTATTGTTATAAGTAACGAAATGTTTTTATCTGTTTGGAATGTTGTCTGCAGTGAAGTATGATTTACAGAAGAAGTTAAATGGGGATATCTTGATTTCCACAGAGACCGCTATTAAATAGATGCCAAGAATAACGCCAATATAGAATTACTCAATAAACTTATTTATATGGTTGCTTATATTGTGGCTATTTATGGCTGTCTTTTACATTATTTAGTGGTCACAGTGGAAATCAAGTTGTACTGTTAAATAAATTAGTCTGAGATTAGAGACATGTTTGCTGATTTCATATCAAGATTGCATTTTTTTTTTCATATAATTTTGACCTTTTTAACTAAACCTAGACAACTTATTCAAAGTTGACTAACTAATCTAGTTAATTAGTTTAAACTATCTAGGTAACCAAATTAATAATTATGAATTATATAGCTAATGTGACACGCAATTCTAAGTTATCTATCTGAGCTTCGAAAAATTAATCACTATCTAGTTAATCTGGACTGAAATTCTAACTTATTTATTAGCAATATTTAATTTCGTACTAGTAACTTGAAACTATCTAGCTCTTCTGGCCTAATTCTAAGCCTGTAAGCCAATCTGTTTGTAAGCCAATATTATTAGTTAATATAAACTAATCTGGCCTCAAATACTAAGTCATCTATCTAATCTTCCAAAAACTACTGACGAGGCGGAAACTCTAACTTATGTACCTAATTTCAAGTGAATAACTCGAAACTGTCTTGCTATTCTGACCAAAAATTCTAAACTATTGACCTAATCTAGCCTATAATCCCCAATTATCTAAATAATTTGACTAATATTTCAAGCTATCTAGCACCTTGTTAGTCAGTTTCAAATATTTGGTTAATCTAACAACTGGTTTATAATTCTAGATTATCTAGATAATCTGATCAATATTTCTAAGTTATCTAATTAATATTGCTTTCGATTTCAAGTATTTATAAATTTAAAAGTAATTTTAAATTATCCGGATAATCCAGCCTCTAATTCTAAGGTATCTGGCTTATTTTGCCAACTACATTTTTCTTTCTTTTAAATCTAATTTTGCAAGTATTTCTAAGTTATTTAACCGACCAGTTGAAAATTGTCTGCCATTTCGTAAATATCTCAGAATGAATGACCTTTAATTACATGTTATACTATATTATCATATCACAATCCTTTTTGCTTCAAAATAAGCATCGTTGACACTTATTAACTAACGATGAAAGGGCCAAAGCTCGCCAATTGTAGCACCGAAATGAAATTGATATTGCAACCCTATGAGCACGCTTCTAACTGACGAGAAGTAAACAAGCATCTGATTAGGCTGTTTACAAATATAATATTTTAGAGCGAAGTTTACCGGAAGAAAATGATAGTGTTTTAGGAAATTGTTTTCGCTGGCGAATCGCCAATTCCTTTACCATTAATTAATAGGAACCGTTATGTTTTATAAAATCAAGACCGTATGAACCGAAGATTATAGTGGCAATTTAATAGATATATGATAACAGAAAAAAGATGATTTATTAATGGAATATACGAAGATTTTTTAAATGAATATTGATAAATGTAAGCAGTTTCAAAATCTTGTGTTTATTTGTTCTATGTGGACAAATAAGCAAGGATCTACAAAATTATAAATGAATAAAAACAAAGAATATTTGTTATCATTCATCTTTCCAACATTTATTTTCGACTATAAATTTTGTATTTTTTAATTTTAAGCTATTGGCGGCAACCTGGCATAAGGGTAACGCGTCTTCCCAGTGTCCTGGGCTCGAATCCCGGTTCAGACATGGGTGTTCTTCTTTTGTGTTTTCTCTGTGAGGTTTGTGAATGTAAAATAAGGTTATGCAAGATGCGTATGAAGTGGCTAAGTCGTGCTTTTGGCCCTAGTTGGTGCTATAGAAAAAAAAACAGAGACTCTCACTCGGTTTAAATCAGTGATAGATAACTATCAACGTGAGTGTAAAGCGCCATGAATAACAACAACAATAACCTTTTAAACCATTGCGTAATGGTTTAAATTTTTTCACTGGAAATCTCACGAAGCCGAAATGAAATTGCATGTTTGGATGAGATTATGTTTTTTTTTAAATTATAAAGCAAAATGAAAAAAATTAGCCCTATTTTATAGAAATGCATTACTTTATTTATCACCCCTTTTATGCATTTAAAGTGGTAATAAAAAGAATCTTAATTCTGGTTTCCAAAAAACAGAAGTTAATTCACACTCTAATTATAGTCGAGCTTCGTTATTTAGATATTTATAAAACTTTGGAGTCCATTATCGGTTATAAAATATGACCCCAATCAAATAAATCAAAGATAATAATAAACTTTTCCTATTTTTAGTAAACCATTTTTAGATGGCCGTATTCGAAGCATAAAGGAACACCGCATTCTAATCAGCAAAAAAATTCCAATAAGAGATTTTGGAGGAATTAGAGCTTTTAAGACATCCATGGGTTCGAAAAACCTTTTTGGAATTATACATGTTTGTGTATGAGCCCGATATCTGAAAAAAAGATTAAACTAGAGGGATGAAATTTGAAATATTGTCCAAATATCAAATATATCGATTTTCATGATTACACTAGGTTTTCACTAGATTTTCATGATTACACTATGATTTTCAAAATTACACTAGATTTTGGATGAAATTTCCACTTTTAAGATCTCCTTAAATTCCCAAAATATATCTTTAAAATGACATTTGTCCGTGAATACGATAACTCAAAAACACATTGAATAAATGAAGAATGATGAAATTTGATATTTTTCTATCATCAAATTTATGAAAAATTACTCTAGAATTTGGATGAATCTTTTTATCTTTTTTCTATTCTTGTATAGATTTCTAAAATTGTGTATTTGTTTGTCTGTGAGTACTATAACTCAAAAACTCATTGACCTAGATCAATCAGATTTGATAGGATGCCCAAACATCAAATTAAAAAAATTTCATTAAATTTGTGTACTTTCATCAAAATGTGGATGATATGCGTCTATTTGTATATGAATATGAATATTCTAACACATAATCCCCCGTAATAATTGGTGTTAACAGAATTGTAATATGTATTCGATTTTTAACCAAATCATCCCACGGGGGTTGTTTGTTTATATGTATATTAAAGAATATGAAAAAGCTAGTTAGAAAAGTCATTAGTTAACAAAATCATTTGAATGATAAAAATTAAAGTTATAAAAAGATGCCTTCAAATCGCACGTGATTAAGATTTTAGTTCATGAGGACATAGATGCGGAATTTTGAAGTTACCGAAAAAAAATTTAATAAAGGTTATCAAACCGAAAGTGAAATGTTTCAATGATTTTCATTTTTCATATATAGAAAATTTAGTCTTATTTTAAAATCGAAATTTGATTTCTCGCCACTTCGATAGTATATCAGAATATAAAGATTATCAAGTTAAAATTTGATTTTCTAAATTTCTATCATTTTGTTTTGAGTTAACATTATAGAACTCGTTTCGTTACATGACTCGTTTCGTTACGTGAAATTTAAAATAAATATTCTTCTTGAATTCTGCCTATGAAGGCAAAGACATCTTTCCTTTAAAATCAATAAAACTCACTGAAAGCCAGTGGAAGAGCTGTTTTTGAAGTATTTTCGATTTCTCTTTAAAAAATTTTATTTCACCATAATACTGTGCATTATGAATAAAGTCTTGAACACCTTCCATGGTATTTTTTATTGAACATTTAGAAATCCCCTTGCTTACAGAAGTAAACAACACATTATATAAATACATCATTTACAGAACAGCTGCTCATGCATCACATTCGCTTGCACAGCTCTTTTTTATAGAGGGGCACATTCAAACCCATCACAGTTAGAACAGATGGAAAACAACCCTGCCCGAATCGGGACTCGAACCCGGAACGTGCTTCCCCTGTCCCGGACTTTGGCCTTCCATGGTATTGGCGCATAATACCTACGAAATATGGATCTATACCACGATCTAGCATTTCTACGTTTTCGTATATGTATATTTCATATGCAGAAAATATATAGAAATCCTTTAAAACATTTGAGATTTGTACAAATCTCAGCATTTTAGACCTACCTGAAAATTAAAAACACATTTTTATGATATACCAGTCTCCCTGTCATTAAAAAAGATAACTCAAAAACTCTTTGAACTAAATGGATGAAATTTAGTATGTTGTCTTTACTCAAATTTGCAGACTTTCATCGAATTTGAGTAAATCTGTTCAGAGGAAGTTCGTCTATCCGTTTGGTCGAATATAACTAACACAAAAATTACAAAACAAAGAGAGTTGGATTACTAAAATTCGGAACACAGATACAACCTCTGAAGTCTATACCCATGTAAAATGTTGAGTCAAACACTACAATGAGTTGAAGACCAGTCTATGCTTCCAGAAGTATGTAGGCCGGCGTCCTAGCACAAAGGTACCACATCTTTTCCGTGATCCGGGAGCCCCGGGTTCGTGTCCCGGTTAAGGCTTGGCTATTCTTCGTGTACTTTGTGTGAGGTGTGAGAATGTGCCCCCCCACGTAAAAAGCGGCTATGCAAGCGAATGTGATGAGTGTGTAGCTAAGCCGCACTGTTGGTCCTAGTTAGCCTTACTTCAAAAACAAGAGATGCTCATTCGGCTTAAAATTGCTGACAACTGTCAGTGCGCTTGTCTATGGTAAGGGTAATTAGAAACAACAAAAGCATCAAAATCATGTTAACACGATCATTTAAAAACGCGATGTCTTAAATATATCAAATTTAATATGGTATTTTGTTATCACATGTGCACTTTTGCTTCAAAATTTTATTTCAATCGCACATCTAAAACACAAATTCGGTTTTTCAGATTTTATTGGCCTCATAACAGGGATTAATCACTAAAAATTCGCCAAGAATGAGACGTTAAATTCACTGTAATTGCAAAATTCAAGCCAAAAGTTTATATTTCGTAACTATTTTACGTCAATGCAAGGCGTTTCCTGGCATGAAAAGTTTTTTAGAGAGTATATGAGAAAGTTTTCAAGGGACAACTCACATTGGTTTCTAATTCTATCGTACGAATACACATTAGCGAGGCTTCTTTGCCTATCAGTTAAAACTAAAATTTAGCGCATATTGATGATATTTTTATTTATTTAAATAGCTGCATTTATGAGTTGTATTGTCATGCATTTGAAAATACATATCGACAGTCGGTAGACTCCTTCAGAAACTTGGTTCAAAATTTGATAAGAATCTGCAATTTAGAAGCTAAATCTGTGTACCAAATTTTATCTTTCTTGTATTATTTGTCCTTCTTTTTTGTTTGCTTGTTAAATATCTTTTATAGTTTATCGAGTTCAAGCGTACTTAAACAGCCACACAGACATCTTCTGAAAAGATTTTGTTCAAAATTTGATAAAAATCGACAAATTAGTTGTGTTGTTGGGGTTTCTTATGGTACTTGTCGTGGACAAGCTCGCTGAGGTAGTAAGCTATTTAAACCTAATCAGCGTCTCATTGTTTTGCATTAGCGCCAACTACGGGTAAGAGTACGACTTTTGCAACTCACTCATCACATTCGCTTGCACTGCCCCTTTTTTACAGAGGGGCACATTCACACACCTTACAGATAGAGCACAGAAGAACAACCATGGCTGAACCGGGACTCGAACCTAGGACGTCCAGATAACAGGGAAGACGCGCTACCCGTGTGTCAGAACGCCGACCCAAATTAGTTTTAAAAACCTTATACTAAATTTCATACGTTCAGCTTGAATCAATTATCAGCTATTATGTTTATAAATAGACAAATATATTCCGGGAATGTGCTTTTCGAATTCAAGAAGGTTTGAACACATTCAGATTATCTAAATTTTGAATCTTTTATGACGCGTATAATTCTTCCCATATATTTCATGTATATGAAAGTAAAAATTATACATTATAACAGTGTGTACGTACGGGTTCACTTTTAACTGCCCGCATACAATTTGACCTTCGCTTTGTTTAATTTCACCGTCGGAAACGTGCGGCGGCGATTTTACTAGCGCACGTTCGTGTTGTGTACACACAAAACAATCCTCGTAAACTGAGCAAACACACACAGCAAACATGCCGAGCGAATCGTGCGTTTTCTTCGCCATCTTTCATAGCCGCGACTTGTGCGTGTCTTGGTTTTTAAAGAAACAGCATTCGCTCGCTTTTCATGCAACGTTAATTTCACTGAATGTTGCGAAGTTTATGAATATAGTTACGATGTATTTATATTTAGTTTCGTTAAACTAACAACTCGCGTTGAAGGTGTCCGAAGTTTTTTGGGGTTATATCGAATTTTTTTTCCAAAGACGAAGGTAGCATTTCAGTGATCACATCTACTCTATAAACTCCACACTTTATTAAGAAAAAGTATTCTTCCGTTTTTACACAACGTCAATATCATTGAACGTTGCAAAGTCTGTAAATGTATTAACTTTGTATTTGTATTAATTTCCTTTAAATACACAGCTTATTTTACAGTTATATGATATTAGACTATAGTAAGCTCTAGTCGATTAGACTTACCTGAATAAATTAGTTAATAAATCTAAACTTTCTATCTAACTACTTAGATAATTTAAAGCTAAATTTAAGTTATACAGCCGATAATTTTATAAAGCTTGTAGTGTGTGAAGGTCGCTGTACGAACCTGCGACGTTTGAACCTGCAGCCGAGTATCATACTGATCAAGCAAAAGAGACCCTTCAGCTCGAAAGATATTATCTGGCTTATAAAGCTGACGCTACAGCACTCCCCTACCAGTGAATCGGACGAGAGACGAACGATTTTCAAAGCTCCAAGCGTATGGCGGGCATGCGAGTTCGTTGGTGCGTCGAGTAAGAGACGGCTTTAATGCGTTGAGTTAGTGACGGCTTTGTTGGCTGGTAGATGGCGCCACGACTGTAGCAGAAGGTTGCGTTGTCAAGGTCACCAATGTAGTGTGTGAAGGTCGCGGTACGAACCAGTGACGTTTGAGCCTGCAGCCGAGTATCATACCGATCAAGCAAGAGGGGCCCTTCAGCTAGAAGGATATTATCTAGCTTATAAGGCTGACGCCACAAGCTAATCCATTCAATAAATCTAAACAATTTATCTCGTAATTCCAAACTTTCTAACTATCTGATCTAGTTAGTAACCAAGCTATTTAGTCAATCTGGTTAAAAATTCTATACCTATGCAACTGTTCTGGGAATAATTCTAAGCTATCTATTCTAATCAATAAAATTACCTGGTTAATTTCACCAGAAATTCTAAATAGTCTAATAGGTTTTATACATATAGGATCATACCATGCAATTATTCTTCGAAGCAGCAACCTTCTAATCCCTTAGCCATGACCCTGTACTGGGCTTTTAGAGCAGCTACAAAATTAAATCACAATTTCAAATATATGAAATGTTTTATACAGGGTGTCCCAGTAAGACCGGATAAACTCTGCACAGCCAGATTCGTGGTTTGGAATGCATAAAAAATGCCCAGAGAACTGCATCTCTCCGACCCATAATTTTCTAGAAAAATGCGAAATAAAAAGGATGACGTCATAAACGATTTAAGGGGGGGGGACCTTTATCCAAGACATGGACATTAGGAGTCATGCATGTGTGCGTGGTACAATGGTTTATTGTACACGTTCTAGCATCGTAGTGACCACAAAAGTAAACGCACAGTGGAGACGTCCATTTCTGAAGTAACTGGATCCCGATTAACCAATTCCTTTACATGGCCCCATAGGAAGAAATTTAAAGGGGTCAGATCTGGAGATCGTGGTGGTCATGAAGCAGGACCCCGACAAGCAATCCAGCAGCCGAATAAAAAAAAATTTCGTAACCCGGATATAACATCATACATTTTCTCTCTCGTTTTTCTCGGAAACTATAGATTGCAAAGGTGGACAGTTTAAGGTAGAGATACGAACCTTTACGCTAAGGCCTACAGCCGAGTAACATAACCACAATACGAAAGTATACTTCAGTATCGTCGATGTTATCTGGCTTATGAGACTAGAGACACATTACTCTTCCACCAGTGAGTCAGCGGAGAAGTGAACGATTTTAAAGTGCCAAGCGTTATGGCGAGCGTGTGAGTGCATTGGCAAGCGAATGTGTGAGTTGTTGCGTCAAGTGTGTCTGACGACTTTCGCTGAGGGTAGATGGCGCCATTACTATTGCACAAGGTTGCGCTATCAAGATCACCAATAAGGCAGTTGAAGGTCGCGATACGAAGCCGCAACGCTAGGGCCAGCAGTCTAGTAATATAACCACAATACAAAAGTATACTTGTGTATCGTGGATGTTATGTGGCCTATAAAGCTATCACCAAGGAAGTTTAGTTCTGCAGGCATTTTGTATGTATTTCAAACAATGAATCTGGCTGTGCAGAGTTTATCCAGTCTTGCTGGAATACCCTATATATTATTTGGGAACATTCATATCATTCACATGATATGGATTGGTGCTCAGGGTCAGAGACATTGGCTTAGATTTAGTTTTACTATTTTGCAGCAAATGTCAGAGAGAATAAGCTACATCTTACAAATAGCAAGTAAATAGATTAATTTACAAGTAGTCGCTGATTGTACAGTCAGAGAATGACATACATTAGCTAGACAGGAAGTGATGAGATACATTAACAGGGAGTCGAGGGTTACATCATGTCTTTTCTTGCTATGATAAGAACTCTGTCTAAATTTACAAGTTGAGAAGCATTCTTTAGGACATTCTATGTTCACTATGCGAGACGAGGGATAGGGAGTATTAATTTACTGATGATATTAAAGATCATTTTATAACCTTTTTATCCCTCTAATTCTATAAAGTTGACAATTTTCACTGCCATTTTGTTAATATTATTGGAGACGAATAAGAATTTGAACTATTTATTTCATCATAATTAAGTTAGTGACGTCAGTGAAACAACCTGGTTCTAACGAGTTGGGGAAATGACATAAGAATTGTACTGTGAAAGTGGCAACCATTTTGAAAATTTTGGAGACGGGTATAATCAATGTTTTTCCAATCGTCTGTGATACATTTCTTCATAACACACGATTGGAGTTGTATCAATGTTGAGAATTAGTGTATGTGTGTTAGTGGGGAGGGAGATTTCTTAATCCAATTCAATCATAACTATTAAAACCTTATTATTTCTCTACAACCTTATTTTTCATTTTTAATCCTCCCTCAGTAAATGCATTCGTCTATCTAAAGTCGAAGGTTAGCCGATAGATTGTTAAAATCGTGCTTAACAATGGATTTAGAGAGATTAACCAAGAAAATTTTCAAAATCATATTTCCAATTTTTACGTTAAGCTTGTTCTTAAAAGTCCTGTTGAATTAACTTTTTCTGTACTCGGGAGAATTTAAAATATAGAAAATCGTCAAAATTTCGCTATCTTATGCCATCAGCAATACAATTTTTTCTTCTGTGTATCATCCATATAGAATTTACCAAATGAATGGGAGTAGTCTACCTGAAACTATATCTATTACTCTCCCACCTCTAACACACTCGAGAATTATGGGTTTTGGTTAAATCTATGAACACCACGAGCGCCCAGATTTCTCTTTTATACAAAAGAGAAATCTGTGCACTGCGCTTTTTAGGCTTCATAGCATAATGAAAAAAATCAAATATGAATTTTGAGTGATTTTTTTTCGACATTTGAGACAGAAATTCGAAACTGAAATACAATTTTGTTTAAAAGTCGCATTTATAATCCATACCATTTTTCATCAATCCGGTAGAGCCTGGTTGGTAGTGCTTTGAATTCGCATCCCTTGGGCGGCAAGTTTGAACCCACCAGCCGAAGACTCCCCGTGTGTGTGGTGGCTGGTAAATGTTAAATCAATAGTGGTCACAAAATCCTCCATGTCAAGATTAATACCATTGGGGTTACTGGGTCAAAGGTGATCGTTCTCTGTTCCAGATCTAAATTACGATCTGTGGATGAATGAATGAAGTCCTCATCGTAAAAAGGGTTTGAGATGTGTGTGAGCTAGAAGTCAGACTTCGGACTCGAGTGATCAGGGGTCCATACACTCAGAAGCTACTGCAACCCTCCATACGTTGTAAAGTGGAACACGAGTGCTCCTACAACCATATTTTACCTATCTAAATCTTTGTGTTTTGGGATTATTGCGTTTATATGTGCAGAATAACACAGAAAAACAAGTGGTTACTGCTTTGAAAAATTTAGTTAAAATTTGATAAGATGTTAAATTTGGGATCAAAAAATGACCCATTCAGCTTTTTACATTTTCTAATTATTGTATTCCTTTTTTGCATCGGGACAGATAAAATTTCTGTGAACATTTCAACTAAAGTGAACTTCATTTAAATTTTCTTTGAAATTTAAATGAAGATCACATATGAAAGTTCATGCATCAGTTTCATGCTAGAATGCGATCTTCGTAATTTTATTTTGGCAATTAATCGCTGTCATGCTGATAGTAAGCAAATTTTTTTTTAAAACTGAATCTGTATTTGGATACTTTTTTCTAAATGAATAAAACTAAATTTGAAACAAAACTACAACTACAATCACAATTCGGTGACTTTTCCGTTAGATTAGGAACCAAATTTGGCACACGTCTAAATATATGATGGTTGGACATCAATTTTCTTCCATCTTCTTTTGTTTTCTATTTATTATATTGACTTAAAAGTGGACTGACAAACGTTTTCTGAATGGATTTTGCTCGAAATTCAACAAAAATCTACACATTTAATGCAGTTGTATCAAATTCCATTGATCTAACTCGTAGCGTTTTTATTTTGTTTGCGAATAAATGTTAATACCGAGTACAATTTTTATCCATCCTTTTTTTATATAGTTATTGTGTTGACTTAAAATTGGACTGACAGACGTCTTCTAAATGGGTTTTGTTCCAAATTAGATAGAAATCTTCAAATGTGTCCAGAGATACCAAATTTTATCCAATTAACTCAAAGCATTTCTTAGTTATCATTTTAGACAGATGCAGTTTCAAAGAATGTTTTTTTAGCGGGGGGGGATGTCAGAAAAATTTAAATTGAAAAGAAATGTCAAAATATTTATATCGATTTGTTTGATGATAAAAATAAATTCTCTTTTAACTTTCTCGTATACATAGTGTAATGAAAGTATAAGTGAAAAAAATTTCAAATACGAGATTTTGACAAATTTCAACGTTTTAGGCCTACACCCTCCACTTGCATGAAAAACATAATTTTGGAAAATGACCATCTCTGTCTGTGACAAAGATAACTCAAAAAAGATTTGAACTAGATGATTGAAATTTGGTATACAGTTTTTATACTAGATTTCCAGATGTCTATCAAATTTTGTAGAGGTCTGTTTGTCCGGCTGCTCGGAGAAAAGTTAACAAGATAATCACAAAACGATGAGAGATGATAGATTAAATTCTGTACGTAGATTTAATATCTATAGTTTAGACACCTGTCGAATTTCGAGCCAAAGAATAATTGTCTGACGGTCTGTATTTTCAAAAATATGTAAACAATGTAATAATTAAAAATACGCGATTTAACTATATCAAATTTAGTTACATAGTATTATTCCTTTGATCTCCCATCTACTCGCCAACCATGCCAAATTTCATTTTGATGGCCACATTTTTTAATGCTTTTTAATATGTGGCAAACCAATTTTGGCACATATACGATCTATTGGCAAATGTTTTTTTTATTTGGCAAAAATGACCGACGGGATGATACGTATGTACCCAAATTTGAAAATATAATTTTTTAAATATACATACAGTTTTATGTCAAATCTTTGTTTCAATCGGTCTAGAAAAACTCGTCCCAAACACAAATTTGATTTTGGGATGCGATTAACCATCATATAGTAAAAATTAATCGCCAAATATATCTTCAATGATCATGCGATAGGTTCAATAAAAAGTCTAAATCCACGCCAAAAGTTAACATTTAGTAACTATTGTATGCCCATACCATACGTTTTTGGTGCGACAAGTTTATTTTAGAAAATGCGAGAAAGTGTTGGAGAGACCATTCCTACTACTTATAATTCACACATGAGAAGGTAAAAAGAGAAAGTGATAGTTTCATCTAGACCTTTCCATTACGCAATAGTGTCTGAAATGGTGCAGTTACTCTTTGGAACTTACCATTCATCATTGAAGAAAAATTGCAATACGCGTTTTTTTAATAAGCCACAATGCATCATGGCAGACATCGCAGGGAATGAAAAAAGGCCGCTGACTCATGCAGAACGAAGGTGAAGAAGAAAAAAAATGAATGTATAATAAAGAGCGAGTAATAGTACTTTTGCTGGTTAGGGTACACTGGGATGATGCAATGGGGTTGTCGAAGCTCACAAGTATTTGAAATTCAAATAAGCCTTTTGAAGAATAGAAAGAGAAAGAGTCGCTCAGTTGAAATATGGAGGTGGTCTCTGGAGATGAATATAGTATATGAACTGAGATAATAACTATAACTTAAAAGGAAATATAACCCAAACATAACACAAACTGACATAAAATATCTCTTTGCTGCTTTTGTGTGGAGGATATTTTGACAATATGATACACCTAGCTTTGGTTATATAGTGTATAATAAAAAGAAAAATGAGAATTCATTTTGGATTTCAATTATTTGAGGAACTGGATGCAAATTGATACAAATTTACATTTCCGATAACAAAATTGATTGTTAAATACCATTCATCTAACTACCTGCACTATTTAAAACACTCGCATATTTAAAAATCGCAAATATTATCCAATATGCAAATAGGTCCGATATTACATATAGATATGCAATTCTGATGGTAATGCTGTATAACAAATTACATCCAACCACCTCGTTTAATTTGTTAGTTCGAGTTTTCACCTAGACTTGAATTGCTTGACCCATTAGATCACCCGTGTTAGATCTATCACGTAGCCCGTATTTATTTGTGTTAAATGATTTAATTCATAAGTAGACTAAATTAATTAAATTTGGATTTCAAAAAAAATTGCAATAAGGCAGGTAAAAAGTTTGTAATTAGCCAAAACTGTTTCAATTAAAATAATAAAAAAAATCCCCATTTTAAATAGTGATTAAAACAAAGTTTTATTATTTCTTTGCTTATTTAGCTTTTAAAAGGATAACTTTTTTAAAAATAAAGTTTAATTTGATGCAGCTTCTTTTTATCGTGAAAAAGAAAGAGGGGGGGGGGAGAAAGAACAAGAAATCACAGACATTTAGTATAGATTTATAATATAAATTAAAATTATCGTTACTGTTGAGCATTTATTTGCAGATTAAATTTTAAGCACTCTATTGGAATTAATATAAATAATGTAGAAAAACGAAATAATTTATTAATTTGCTAAAATATTTTTAATTTTCTAATTAAACCAGTAATTAAAAAAAATTGTCAGTTCCCACATAGGTCAACAAAGAAAAAGTTTATTTTAGTTACTTTGTATTAAATAATTACAAGTAATATAAGTACTTTATCGAAAAATGGTTGATTTTCGAGAGAATTGAAATCGCTTTCTTCGCCTTCACGTGGTAAATACCGAAATCCTCGTATTTGACCAATTGAGCTACTGCCAGTTGATTTCAACTTTCATTACAAACAGCAAAAAATCTATTTAAAGGATTGAAAAATAATTAAATCTAATTAATGAATTAATATTTGAAAAAACTGAATTAGCATCAAGAGTCATCCAATACAAGTTTAAAAAATTGTATTTGAACATGAGTGGATGAATAAAAAGTATTTTATTAACGACAGAAAATTTGGACAAGATATATATATATATATATATATATATATATATATATATATATATATAGAGAGAGAGAGAGAGAGAGAGAGAGAGAGAGAGAGAGAGAGGGGGGGAGGGAGGGAGGGAGGGAGAGTGTCAACTAATAGTAAGAATAAAAGGAAAAAAAAAGATTAAATAAATAAACTTTTATATCTCGTTCTTGCCGAATGTGGAATTAATTAAAAATAATTTTATCGCTTGAAAATTAAATATTCTTTTAATTTTTTAAATAAAAGCAGTCTCAATTAAATAAGAAAAATAGTATAGCTTATAATCACTGTTTGCTTGCCTTATTACTTTTAGAAGAAGAAAAATTTAATGAATCGTTTTCTCTAAAAATTTAGAAAGAATATGATACAGTTATAATATTAATTTCTTCTCTCAGGTGGAATTCAGGCAAGAAAGAAGAAGACAATTATTAATGTCCTAAAAATGCTACACGGCGATATATTCTACAATCCAGTCGTTGCAGACACGGCCACACCATTCCACACTCGACGTCAGAATTTCGAGTTGGCGACCGGCACTTTCTCCTGCCTCAATCAACTTCACAACCTGCCCTTCCTCCCCACCCTGCATACCTACGCGTTCCAACCGACCAATCCTCGGCCCTCTCACATGCCTTACCTGTCTTTCAACTCCCGCAGCCAATGGAGCACCTCAACTCAACCTGACGATTTCCAGAGCCACCTGTTGACGTTACAAACTCTCTGCCTTCAATCGAATCCCCGTATCGTAAACTGGGAGAACTGTATACCGCGGAAAAATCTGTCGGTTGTAAATATTTTCTTTCAGTGTGTGGTGTTTTTGTACAGCGCTGGTTGTGAATATACAGTGTACAGTGGCATATTAATTGGATTGTTGTGAATATACCCTGTGCTGTGATTATTAGGAGCGATGCAAAAGGTTAGTTTTGTTTTCTCGTTTTTATAAATTCGCTTTTCTTCTCCTACGCTGTTGGCCTATTTCGTTAAGAAAAACCTCTAGTGAATGATTCATTCAATGCGGGTACTCGTTTGCCTTGTCGCCTGTGTGCATAAAAATGTAATACACTTATTTTCATTTGGAGCATTTATGGAATTTAAATGTGTGCTATAATCTAGAAAAATCGAATTTAATTACGCTTTGAAATTCTAAATGGAAGACCTTTTCAATTATGACAAGTGAAAAATTATCTTATTTTATTACATACAAATAATATTTTCTTTTAAACGTAGTGACTAACTAATAACTAATTAGAAGAATAAAAATTTGTGTCCGCATTTGTGTATTCATATGTTAATTTTTGATTAAATGCATTCTTTTTGAATAAACAACAAACAATTTTTTGCTTGGTCCTTGAAAATTCTTAATTGGCTCATAATTTATTACTGTTATGTTCTTTCATTTGATATTTTATTAAATGGCTTTACTATTAAAATATTGAAATGAAATTCGAAAATGGGATAATTAGATAACTCTTTTTTTTAAAAAAAATATCCATAAAGGAAAAGGTATCAATTTTAAAAGAATTTTGGACCGATAATTTTCATTCGAGAATTACAAATAATAATTATAATATTCCTATTGCATTAATATAAATATAGCCTATATGTATTTGTTTGTATATATATATATATATATATATATATATATATATATATATAT
>JAOUZG010013995.1:3238277-3250866 GCA_026289955.1 Argiope argentata | reverse complement strand
TATATATATATATATATATATATATATATATATATATATATATTTCTATGTTGGGAAGTATTTATTAGTAAATCGTGTTAGTAATTAGTGAATAAATAATGAACTAATTTTTAGTAATTTAGTAAATCCATAAAAAATATAGCAATATTTACGCAATGACTTCTTATTTTAAAAATTATGTTAATATAAGCAGACGATGATACCCACCCCCCTTTTCATACATAGGTTTCGATTTGTCTTTAACTTATGGACACTATTTATTCTTTTTAAATTTGATAGTAATAATTTAATAATAAAATTGTGCTCTAATATTTAATAACTAAGAAAGTGTATTAAGTTTTAAACAAGTGTTGTTGTTTTTAATTTATTAACATTTCTTTCGGGGCAATGATTTCACAAGCATTCTGTTATTGAATTTTTTTAAAAAAAATTTCCTAGTAAATAAATTGTTAAATGATCTTAAATGCATTTAACGTTAATACATAATAACATTAAATGTATTTAATAAATAACATTTAAATGCATATAACAAACACGAAAACATTTAAATATTTTAATTTAAAAGTCTTGAAAAATTTCTTACTAGATCTTAGAATTCATAAGGATAAGTTGAATGAATCCATGAAAATGTTCAGGACATTGAAAAATTCCATCTTATTGTATTAAAATTCCATCTTATAAAAATTTTATTTAAAACAATTAAGTTTATTTGATAAATTGCTTATTAAATTCAATAAACTAATCAGAATTGATTTGCAGTCATTCGTGACATAAAAAACGTTACATTTTGATATGCTTTGCTTATATTGTTGATTTCATTTCATTTCATTTTGTTTATTCTTTTTTTTTTTATTGGTTTGTCTAAATAGCTACAAAAAATGCTAGTTTTCTTACATTTTTGAAAACTCTATAAAGCACAAATAATGAATTATATTACGCATCTATTTTGGATTCAATAAAAATATTTCTTATTCACATGTATGGTGACTTATTTGACTTTTAAAATTAAAAAAATTAATGAAAAAATTATATATTTTATGATTATTTTTAATATAAGATAATTCTAAATTTACATTGTTTTTGAAATCTGAATAATACGATTCATAGGTTTTGCTATATATAAGTAAATCTCAACCTCGTATCACGATCGTTTTTAAATAGAAACAAACAATCGTGCTCTATTCGTTGTTATTAATTTTGGATGCATTTTCAAAAAAAATAATAATAAATAAATAAAATTAAACACGATTTTTTTAAATATATATATATATATATATTCGAAGAAACACTTTTAGTTTTGTTAATCAATTTTGCAAATGGGAGATATTGGACCAGACAAATTTGACAGAGGAAAACTCCCTGATTGTCACTGCAGTTAGATTTTCTACGATGTACTAGCAGGTGGGCGTGGTTTGAAGTTACAAGGTCGGGGTTGGGCTCCCGAATTCCAAATATTATTCACGATCAGGATTTGCATTGTTTTAAATCATGTTTTGGAAATTCTCAGTCTACAATTGATTGCAATTTTATATAGTTGCTTGCAAATAAAATATTTAAAAAAAATAAATGAATAATGAATATTACGAATTTTTGAATATGATTGATTTTTTTTTGTGGTGGCAATGATTAAGACTATTATTAAGAAGAACTCTACTTTTATTAGATCTAAATACTAATACAATTCCAGTCATTTAAGTAAACAATTTCAATGTATTTTTATATAAAATCTTTCATTTGCAAAAAATCTAATCGAAGTGAAGTGCGGAAAAAATTGAAATTGTATAGCACATTATAAATTTCGATATCCGAAATAATAAAAATCAAAACTAAGTTATATACAAACAGTGTTAATGATGTAGTATTTACTGTATGCTGTATAAATTTGAATTTTTATAATTTTTATTGAAGTTCTTACCGATTTTAAGTGATCAGCTGTTCGCGGGAAATATTGGTTTCATTTGATTCAGATAAATTGTTTAGATATAATTTCATTTTCATGATTCCGAAAACTTATCAAACTTTAAATCCATGCCATTCTATTTATTGTGTGCATGAACTTTTCTTGTGGAAACAATCCAATAACTTCGCAGCCTATGAGAAACATAAATATACTCTTGATACATCTTTTACATTTCGTTGTATTAAAACGGCACTTTTTTTTACTTTACATTTAATTTGTGAACTACGTTGTTATTCAATAGAATCTTTTTATAAATTTAGCTAGCAAGAATTAAAAAAAACAAATTACACAATTAAACATTTGATGAAAAATGGAAAACGATTTGAATTTTAGATCAAACAATGTAATATATTTAAAATTAGGCAAGAAAAATATTTCTAAAAAATTATCAAAATTTAAGAAAAATTTACATGACTTTTAAACAAGTATAATTTAAAAAATAAACATTTTTAAAAAGATGCAAACTTTATTTTTGTGCAAGAATAACTTTAACAAGTATTATATAAAAACGCTAGAATTTATTTTTATTTTTAATAAATTAAGATTCGAATCAATTTTTTTTAAAAAAATTCCCACCGATTTGGACTGTTCTGCTTTCCAAAGTAGCTATGTGCCAAATTTAATGCCTGTAAGTTAATTGGTTTGAACCGTAGAGAGCCGACATGCGCACATTCATTTATATTGTTAGTAGAGAAAGAAATGCTTTGAAGTATTGTGTCATCATCAATAATAGTAGTTGTATTTTATCCTGTATTATTATATTTTATTATTTATTGTCAACTATATTAATATATTATATAGTTAAATATTTTTATGAATAAGCTTTCACGCAGTTTAGATCTAATCCACTATTTATTTTTAATTTGTATAATTTAGAATTGTATTCATTAACGACATTACATTTATATTAAAAAATAAGCATTGAAATTAATTGAAAATATTTATTTTATTTTCTATTGTAGTATCTTAAATTTTTTTTAAAAAAATTGATTCTAGGATGCTAAAAATTTCGTGGGTCACGGTGGCTCGAGGGTGCAGGGTTTTGGCTCATGAGCCGGAGGGTTTCATGTTCGGGACCCGACTCTATCTTTTGTAAGGAGCCTGTTGTACATTGAATCCGTCAAAGCCAAACGTCCTCCCGCTGGTGTGGTATGGAATGGAGAAGGGGGGATTCAAGTATCGTCCTCGTCATCTGACTGCGGCTGAAAATTACGAGGTCCATCCCAAAATAGTCTTATTATTGCTTTACAACGGGACGTTTATTTAACTAACTAAACTTAAAATATATTAAAATTTGTAATTAGCACGGGCTTGCCACTGCACGTGTCTATCCCTTTTGCCCAAATGGTCTGCTCTACTGAGAAACACACACACACACACAAACACACAGTCTTCCTTATTGTTAGTAGAGATCGAGACGAGGATTAATGTCTAAATAAAAAAAGATTAATACAGTATATTAAAAGGATGCCATTATCCATTCTTATTAATAATTTGCTTTAAATTGTTGCAAAAGTAATGTAATGTACCACTAGTGGGAATATAAAACTGATTCCAGTGCCTCTAGTGGTATATAAGCTTTAGCTTTCGAATCCCTGTACCAGTCTCTATACATATGAATCAGCATTGTGATTAATGATTCTATGTTAAGGGAAAATTGATCTTTCTATGCATTAAAGAAAGCACATATTTTAGATATACACCAGCGGCCGAATAATTTGTTTTTTAAAGTCATGACTTGTGATTTTAAAAATGATTGATTGGTGACCTATGATTTTACATTTACTCATCAACAATGGTGAATT
This sequence comes from Argiope argentata, assembly GCA_026289955.1. Taxonomy (NCBI): domain Eukaryota; kingdom Metazoa; phylum Arthropoda; class Arachnida; order Araneae; family Araneidae; genus Argiope; species Argiope argentata. The sequence goes on along the minus strand of JAOUZG010013995.1, from coordinate 3,247,101 downwards.
TTTGACTAAGCATCTGCCAACGTTCGCTTGATTGAAAGTGGGGTGTTGCTAACAGGTTAATTAAAATATCTTATTAATCTAGTTACTTGACAATTTATAAACAAGTAATATGAAAAAGATTAAATTAATTTCTACTTAGGTCAACAAAGAAATTTTTTATTTGAGTTACTTTTTATTAAATAATTACAATTAATATAAATAAATTATCAAAATTTATCGATTTTCGCAAGAATGGAACTCGCATTCTTCACCTTCATGTAGAAAATATTGAAATCCTTGGATTTTACCTATTAAAACACTGCCTATTAGTTTCAGTTTTCGTTACAAACTTCTAAAGCTCGAGTTACAGAATTAAAAATTAAGTTAAATTATTGAATTAATATTTGAAAAAAAAAACTGTGTTAACATCAAATGTCATTCACTACAAGTTTTAAAAAAATGAATGGATGATAAAAACTTAATGGATGAATAAAAAAGTATTCTATTCTAAGAAATGGAAAACCTTATGTTCCTAATATGTTATTAGATTACATTATGAAAATCCTTATTACATAAAATATAATTTAGAATATATTGGGATATTGTTTAACTGATTGTTATATTCCATTTAATAGATCATGATACAGCATTAAAATTAAGAGTGTTATATTTCTGATAGCTTTTTCAATTTTTTTACTATCTCTTAAAATAAATAATTGTATCTGTAAGTAAGACAAACATTTTAGAATGGTAATTACGATTTATTTTTAAATCTTTCAATCATTCTTTCTATAATTATTCATTAAAAAATAAAAACACTCATTCTCAAAATTACAAAAATAAAAATAAAAATAAATCATTAATATGTTAATTAAAATTAGGATTTGTTGAATTGTGAAGCCAAATTGTGTATTAAAAGCGGAAAACCATTATATGAGCTGAAACGGGCAACAAAATGATTAAATTCCCTTTGGCCTAGTAGACGAAGTTTCGCAAAATATAGCATATGTACCATTTATGCATTATATTGGGTGGTGCAGTTTCTTACAAAAACGAGTTAAATGAATATTCAAAGTAACTATAAAGTTCATATGAATATTCAAAATGAATTACGAGACGTTTATAAAGGTATAATCATTTAGCCCAGTTTAATGTTCATAGATCAACTTGAACTCTTTCAAATACCATATAATTTTCATTTTCTTTCTGCAATAAAAATAGAGCTTTGGGCACTTTTTTGCATACATCTTTTTGCCTTAGCCGAAATCTCTAGTTGAATGCGAAACTAGTTTTAGTCGCAGACCAGTTTCAAAGAGCAGACTCCAAAGCTGCTTTACGGACCGGCTCCGAAAGACTGACTCATAAGCGGCCTGCTTGATCGACTCCCATCTCTTTCTCTTTAATACAAAGAAATTCTGCTCGCCCTGTTTGGTGCTCAGCGGTTTTGACATTTGCTGAACCATACTCAAAAGTTGATAGGTCTTTTCCTGGTCTTTAATCGTCCTTTTCTTGCAGTGATTGGGTGGATTTAGGCACTATAGCGAGTGCGCAACATGAAGCATATAAATATTATTTAATTCCCCACATCAGCTTATTTTTTAACTTAAACGGGTGCATAAGAATTATGACGAATTTTTCTGTTAAACTTCTGTTATTATGACTTATGACTACATGTTTGCGCACAATATTATGTAACCTTGCAGTACATCGTGTAGGTGGATTTGGGTACTTATAGCCAGTGAGCATCATGAGGCATATCATAAATTTTATTCAATTCTTCATCTCAACTTATCCTTAATTTAATCTTAATCATTAAAATAAAGACAAATGTTTTAAGTCGTTATGTGCAATTGTATATGTTATTGTAGTACTTATACCTTATGCCTACATGTACAAACATGTAGGCATAAGTCATAATAAACAACATGACTTATGCCTACTTGTTAGTACACAATATTATCTAACTTTACAGTACATCGTGTAGATGGATTTTGGTACTATAACCAGAGGGCATCACGAACCATACCGTAAATTTTATTTCATTCCCCATCTCAGCTTATCCTTTAATTTAATCTAAAGCATTAAAATAATGTTGAATTTTTTAGGTGGTTATGTATAATTGTACATATTATTGTTTATTATGACTTATGACTACAATGTGTGTTTACAATATTATTTAACTCTACAATACATCTTGTAAGCGGATTTAGGCACTATAACCATACCTCGCGAGGCATAAATTTTATATCGGCAAGGGTTGTACAGAAGATAAGCAATCTCCACCCAAACCTAAGGCCAAATGAATATATTCGATGAAGTTGCCACAAAATAACACTCCCTAAAAAATTAATCAAATTTTTAAAACACTTTTGGCTTTTATAAAAGCTATATTTTTAATTCAAACGTGTGTGTTTTTCAATCTATTTTAAGCAAAAAATCAGAATATAAAAATTATCTGCAAAATCTTGAACGAATCTGGATAAAGTTCTAAATTAGATTTTTTTAATACAATAAAAATATTACGCAAATCCCAACCAAACGCAAACATTAGCCATCTTTAAAAATTTCTTTAAATTTTTGAAATATTTTTTGATTTTTAATTGATATATTTTAAGAATTTTTAAAAAAATCTTTTTTAATAAAAAAATTTGGTTATATATTTTATAAGTTTTCAAAGCTTCATTCTTAACGTAGGCGCATAACTTTGAAAAAGTGAACTGGTAAAATTTCTAAATGAATGTTTTAGCGTTCATACTCAAATACAAATTGGCTAAGCTTCAAAATAAGTAATATTAAAAAAACCGAGTCAATTCCTATTTAGGTCAAGAAAGAAAAAAATTATTTTAGTTACTTTTTATTAAATAATTACAATTAATATAAATAATCGATCAAAAATTATACCTGACCAAAACAAAATCAAGTTCATATCCGTTGATAGTAAATCGGAACAGACTCAGAACGCATTCAATTAGCGTTGAATTTTTTACGTCAATTGAGGATTCAACGATTATTGAGATTTTTTTACGCCAATTGGGGTAACACAATACAGATTAAATTTTTTAAATTTTCTTTATCCGGCAATGTTTTAATTTGAAAGTATTTCAAACGAGTGCGAAATATCGATTAATTTACAATGTTTAGTTTTATATGCATCAAACACTAAGAAAATAAGCAGAATCGTTCGAAGTAATGGGTCGAAAACAATGTAAAATCTAACCTCATTAGCGTGGTGGGTAAACTGGATTCCTTAGTTATTTGACGGTGTAGAAATGAAGGTTTTTGGCTTGAAAGTTAATTTTTAATTAATAAAAATTAATAAATTAATATATGGAAAAATGTGTATTAACATCAAATGTCATCTCCTACAAGTGTAAAAAAATTTACTTGAATTTGAGTGGATGAATAAAAAGTATTTTATTAACGGTTGAAAATTTGAACAAGATGTGTATGGGGTGAGTTTGAGCTCATAGTAGGAATTGAATGAGTGAATAAAAAAGTAAAAAAATGCATACTTACTCTTCCCATTGCATAATTTCCAGACACATCCTCCCAAATCCAGACGCTACTCATTAGTATACTAAAAAGGCTTATTCATTGCCGATGCAAAAGTTCCCGCATGACGAGTACGAAACATCGTTTTTTTCCCCCCTCCTTTCCTTCGTTATTTTTCGCGTCGTGTTTTCTTTATAATTTTACGGTTTGCAGATTTCACGAAATCCCCCGTCCGTGTGGCTGCCGCCGCTATCAGCTCGTAAACGACTCGAAAATCGTTCGCCCGGCTACCGTGGACGGACGGAACGATGAATTTTGAATGTTTGCGCAAGATAAACGAATAGATTTATGGTGCGTTTGTTACGTAAAAAAATCACAATTGAAATTTTTTTAAAAAAATAAATTTTTTCCCATAAAAGCGTGACTGACAAATTATGGGAATGGTCTTGGATTTGAAGAAGTTTTAGTTAAAAAATCGTTTTGTGTTAATTTGTGTCATAGAAATTTAATCGATATGATAGCACAGAAAAGTGCAGAACACCTCCCCTGTCTCCCAATCCAGAACGCACTCATACGAAAATTGGAAGTGGGTAACTATGCAATCGCGTAGAGAAGATCTCAAAAGACTTTTCCTACCCCACCAAAGGGGCTGAGGTGGCCTGGTCTCGTCTTCGTGATTAACCCTTTGCACTCGATGGTGCCTCTTCGGCACCATTCAAGATGCATCATTTTGACGTTTTATTTATTTATTATTCAATTTTGATTATTGAAAATACCTACAGAATGGTAAAAAGACGGAGAAATTCAATTTTAAACACACGCACGCACGCACACACACACAATTGGAGCAATAAACCAGCTCTTGTATATTGAATAATTATGCATCGAATTACTTTTCCGAGTGCAAAGGGTTAAAATGTTCAAGCTTCGAGACTCGATTCCACCGAAGAACCGTCTTACAAATGAGTCTGGTACACATTAAATCCGTCGGGGGCAAATACCCACCCGCTGGTATGATGTGGAAGTGGTGTAGCTGACTCAGTTGATGTCCTCGTCATCTAACCAAGGGTCAAAATTAGGAAGCTCATCCCAAAATATTAGTCTTTAATGTTGCTTTAAAATGGAATGTTAATGTCAATGAACTAAACCATTCGTACTGAAAAAGCAGGGATAAATTTGAATAATCGAACCACCACACAGCATTGGGGAGATCTTAAGGTCGGCTACACACTCAGCGGATTTTTCAGACGCTACTAAGTCATCTTCGCCGCCACAACAACAGTATTGTATTATATTGGAGCTTAAGCATTTGGTGGAAAAATAAAAGTGTGGTTATCAGTGTTCTTATAGCGGCGACGATGACTTAGTAGCGTCTGAAAAATCCGCTGAGTGTGTAATTTGCCTAAGATTAAGGCCGGCCATAATACAACCCTTCCAGTTGGAAGTACATCCCGTTGTCGGTAGAGGAAAAGCAACTTCCCGCCAATCCTCTACCCAGCAGATCTTCGAGAACCAACTACTATTCCGGAAGCTTCTCATTCTCAGTTCTTTGGCTCTCTCTGGGGGAGGGGGTTGAACATACCAGAGCTAATAATTTGTTAATAGTCACATGATAATTGTAGTAGCATCCGATCATCATAATCCATCTGTGTTAGATACCAATTGATTAATCCTTCCGATAAGCATTGGATTCCATAATTCAATAGGAGCGGTTAATTTAACATACAGTGTATCAGCATAAATTGATTCAATATCTTAGGATTCTGGCATTAGTATGTTCAAAAGTAAGGTCTTAAATCAATAATAAGCGTAGTGACCTCAGCTTAGAGGATCAATCACTTAAAAGTAGCTTTCCACGTATCCAACTTTTTCTATGCTACTATATAAGGCATTACAGAGTTGGTGGGATTTAAGTGGGACATTTAATCATTAATAAGGATGGAGTCTCTCCATCTCCGATCAGATGACTAGCAGTATATATACTTCCATATTCCAACTTTTTATATGCTATATAATATACGGCATCGGGATATCGGCAAGGTTCAATAAATTTTGGCATTGAGTAAAGTCTTGAATGGGAAATCCAAGAGTTCCTTATGAACTTTCGCTGACCGCAGTGACCCGGTTATAAGGTCCCGGCTCGTGAGCCGTAAGGTTTCAGATTCAAGACCCAATTCCACCAAAGAACAGTCGAGAGGTAGAGAGAGAGTCTGTTGCTCATTCAATTTGGCAGGGCCAAACATCCTCCCACTAGCAAGGTGTCGAAAAGGGTGTCAATTCAGGTGTCGTCCTCGTCATCTGACTGTAATTCAAAATTACGAGGTCCATCCCTAAATAACCCTAGTGTTGCTTTATGACGGGACCTTAATATTACTTTCTGTATTGGGTTTTAAAAGTGTTTTGATACTTCAGGCGTCATTCTCGTTTTCTGATTACCACTAGAAGCATAAATCTTTCTGAATAGCTTTTGTATTGTGTGAGATGGAATGTGCCCTTTATATAATGAATACATTAAAATAATCAAATTTGTAATGTAAGTTAATATCCATTTATACTCATATTAGAAACTGTCGAAGTTCATGCACATATCCCCTTATTTTCATATTTACCTTCTCTTAATTCAAAAGCGGTGGATTTTTTTTTGTTGCCTTTTAAATTTTGATACTTAAGAAATTCCTATGAATATTAGTTTAGTTTTTGAAGAGAACGCTTGTTTTTGTAGAGCCCTTTTTCTTACACCCGACTTATTGTTTCAGCATTTTAAAATCCATAAAATGAAAAATATTCGGTAGAATTTATAAATGTAACAGAAGAATAAAATCGATGTACAAATCTCTTGAGTTACGCATTACTATTTCGGCAGAACGTTTGGGAATGAATCTTTTTCAATTCCTAATATCAGTTCTCTCTCTCTTCCTTGTTTGAATTTTCAATCGCTAATAAAATACTTTTTATTCATCCACTCAAGTTCCAATGCTTTTTAAAACTTGACATTTGGTGTTAATACAGTTTTTTCAAGTATCAATTATTCATTAAATTTAATTTTTTTAAAATAGTTTTTACAATTTGTAACGAAAATTGAAATCAACAGACGATTTTTCTAGATGCCTTCTCAATAATTTTTAAAAAATAACCGAACGAAACAAAAGAAATCTTGTATTTCTCAGATGTGAAAATTATTCATTTTCGCATCCTTTAGTATTTACTTTACTGGCGCTATTACAGGAACATTGGATTGAAGGCATTCTTTTGCATCTAAAATACATGTAATATTCAATTTTTTTTTTATTACAGCAATACGAGTAGACCTTTTACTACGATCACAACTACAAACTTTGGTTGCCAATCAAAGTAATTTTTTTGACTTTTAAGAAATTCAATCATCGAATGCGGCCTGCTAAGCATTAAAGCGTCAAATTAGCTTTTGAGTGACGAAGGAGCATTTACAAATTAGTAATTCATGCTTAATTTTGTAGTTTCATATAGAAACCGCGAAGGCCTATCGGTTCCATTTTGAGATCGCTGGTTCGAATCTCTGTTTTAAGATCCATTATATATGCAAGCTCAATAATTGTTTTATTTATTGTAAAATGTTAATCATTTTAAAATTGATGCATCCAAATCGAGTTAATATAGTCCAAAGTGTGTTAGTTCTCTACTCTGAGGACTTTAGGAGGGACCGCCGTAACCGGCTGGCAAGGTCTCAGCTGGTGAGCCGCAGGGTTTCAAGTTCGAGACCCTATGCCCTGGAAGAACCGCAGCGTTAGGGAGTCTGTTACACATTAAATCCGTCAGGACCAAATGTCCTCTCGTTGGTGTAGTGTGGAAAGTGGAGTGCCAGTACAGGTGTCGTCCTCGTCATCTGAAAGCGGCTCAAAATTTCGAGGTCCGTCCCGAAATAGCGCTAGTGTCGCTTTACAAAGGAACGTTAATAAAACTAAACAAAACTAAATTTAAGAGTTTAGGGTTTTCCAAAAGATATACACTCCAAGTCAAATCTCAAGGAATAGCATCAGTTATAAGCTCATTTTGTGACCTCATATAAAGGAACAATTGTCCTTGTTGTCTGTCTCTATCACAAGTATCGATCTCGTCCTCTGACCGAGATTCAAAATTGTGAATTTGGTCCACGAATCATTTGAGGGTTAATTTATTTCCAATGTTAATTCCAACTGAAACTAAAGTAAACCTTATTTTAAATTCAATCAAGGATTGAAATATTACACATTACCTGCAGTGTCGGCATTTAAAATGGTTGTGACTTTTATTTTTAATGCATTCGCTGGTAGCATTGTATTAAGCTTCAAAAATAAACAGACAAACAAGATAAAGACAGTTTCTAAGGAGATGATTATTTCTATTAAATGAATTTTTTTGAATTCTCAAAGAAAGGAAGGGGGGGGGGCGAAATATTTGAGGAAGTTAATCATTACTTTAAGATCATAATAACTCCAAATGAAAAGAATGTACGTTACTGTGTGGTGTGCAAATATGAATACTGCAGCATTCAAACCAATTTGCATCACAGCAAAAATGAAGGAAACAGCATTTCACGTCCATGAATGTTTAAAACAAATACAAAGTTACGTATGCATTTGTTAATTATCCACGCTTTTGTATCCGGTGTCAACGTTTGCTCAGATCTCCCAGCAAGGCTCCGATTAATCGAAGAAAAGGTACCGAGTATCCGATGCTGATCCGAGGAGGAAGTAATTTGACCTCGCTTTCCAGCCAGGAATCCTTCCTGAAATGGCAGGTCATGGTCATCTCGTTTTCCGCCGTCCATCTCTCTCCTTTCAAACAACCGAGTCTGGAAGAGAATGGACCGCGCTTTTCAATCCGTTTGCATCGAGCTGATGACTCTCTTAAATAAATAGATCACACCGATAAGTGAATCGATACACAATCAGCGATTGTTGTCTTTCGATGCCATTGGCTGAAAGTGTAAAAAATTTGCATAAATTAAATTTATCCCTGTAGATCATTGGCGACTAGATTTTGCGATAGAATTTATTTTAAATGAAGATATATTTTGATGAATGTTTAGATGATATTTTCATAACTGTGTTGCATTTTTTTACCGAATACTTTTTTCTTAAAATGTAATCGGTGAAAAGAGTATTTAAGTTTAGCATTTAGAAATTCGACTGTTTAAAATTACCATTTTTGAAATCCGAGCATTTAAAATTACCATTTTGATAACCGAGTGTTAAAAATAACCATTTTGATAACCGAGTGTTAAAAATAACCATTTTGATAACAGAGTGTTAAAAATAACCATTTTGATAACAGAGTGTTAAAAATTACCAATTTGATAACCGAGTGTTAAAAATTACCAATTTGATAACCGAGT
>JAOUZG010013995.1:3214876-3238267 GCA_026289955.1 Argiope argentata | reverse complement strand
CCAATTTGATAACCGAGTGTTAAAAATTACCAATTTGATAACCGAGTATTTAAAATTACCAATTTGATAACGAGTGTTTAAAATTACCAATTTGGTAACCGCGTGCTTAAAATACCCGTTTTGAAATCCGAGCGTTTTATAAATGAACATTTTGAAAAAAAAATTTTTTTTTTTTTTGTTTTTCCTCAAAGAAAAAAAGTCACTAAGCTTTAAAATTTTATAGTTATCGGAGAAAGCAAGTCAAAAATTATGTATATATATATAATTATTTATTTTAAGACTAGCATTTTCGAATACATTGCATTTTCATATACACAATGTGTATAAAACATTTTCAAAACAAGAAAAAATTCGACATGTTAATGAATGTCTGCTAGCAATATCTATTCCGAATGTGTTTTAATAACAAATCGGGCGATAGAAGGAGAAGAAGTTGCTTTTATTTAAAGCCAACTTTATAATAAATTATTCGTTTTCCATTTTCCTTTTCTTCCACTTTTTTTCTCGCGTTTAAAAAATTAATTAAATTTGCTTAGATAAGATCGCATTCTATACCTCAAATACGTTTTATATATTGAATATTATGCTTGCTTTTTCTGAAACTATTATCTTTTTTGTAATCTATACTTTAAAAAATGAATTATATAATGATAATTCTAACACGGATATTTCTCACATTTTAGTCTTTATATGGCATTGATTAAATCTCTTGTTCTGAGATCATTCCAATTCTGTCCGGTTTAATGTAATATTTATGCACTTCAGCAAAAAATCGATTCCTTAAATCGATGCTTTTTTTTAACCTTTATCTTTTGTGACTCTATTTATGAAATTTACGGAAGGAAACTGACTTTGCTTTATCGCGTGATTTTCCAAAAACATTATTAAATTATATGAATAGAAATTTCTTTTTTAGATAATCGAATGAAACAAATTAAAAAAATAAATATAACTTTTTCTATAAATTAATTTTGGAAATTTCAGTGTCTTTGATAGAGAAAGCTTTTATTTGAATAATACATTAAAAGAATACATCTAAAATTTCTTTTGGATAATTTTCGTTTTCTATCTTCTGACTTAAAAGAAATGATTCTAGTGAAACTTTTTTTAAAAAATTAAAAGTAAATAAACTGTTTAAAAGTAAAATTTTTGGCACGTACAGAAAGCGACCCTGAAGGACATTTTATTAATTTTATAAGTCTATCTTCTCTTTGGCTTGACACAAATCCTCATAGCAGACAGAGCTGTCTAGGTCAATCCGAAACATAAAAATCATCACGTTACGCCCAGTGGAAGGACTGGATAGTTTAGAACAAGCATAATTTTTTTATATGATTTTATTCTTTTGTATCGAAACTGAGGTATGCCGGTAAGAAAGTGAATATATGTGACAGGATTATATGAACTTAATCTTCAGTCTGTTTAGTATTCAGATCCAGATTAAAGTAGGACGTCTGATATTTTTACGATTTAAATTGATCGCACAAGGTCGTACTTTATTGGTAATATATGTATGAAAGATAAATATTTAATTAGTCTTTCATACAAATATAAAGATTGTATCCTATTTTAATCTAATTCATTTCACACTGTATCGATTATGTTATTCAAAATCGGTACAATTTAGAATGTGTCTATATCCAGACGTTCACGGATAAACAAATTATTGAACAAAAAATAAGTCCATTTATCTTTATTCTCGGAAGGATTGAAAATACTACAATTGTTTTGATTAGAAGCAATTGTTTATTTTAAATATAATTTATATAATCACATAAAAAAATATTTTTTTTAAATCCAAATTTTTTCCAAGCTCTTTTTTGTATACAAAATTCAATAAATGTAAAATAATCAATAAAAAAATCAAACTTTGACGAATCTCCACGTTTTACATCCATCTGATAGACACATTTTTTGGAAAATGTCCATTATTTGTGTGTTACAAAAAATAATTCAAAAATGCTTTGAGTTAGACAGTTCAAATTTACCATAAGGCCTTTGACCCCATTTTGTAGATTTCTAACAAATTTTGAGTGAAATCTGTTCAAATCTGTTAATATCTCTATTTAACAGTCTGATTTTGAACCACATCCATCTACGGGTGACCGTCGGTCTGTACGTTCAGAAACATTTAAATGCGACAATTCAGCAACGCATGTATTCCAAAACATAAAATTTAGTTTCGGATTTTCTAATTACAAGTGCACTTTTGTATCAAATCTTTCTTTCTAGTAGATAAAAACGTATCTCAAACCTAAATTCGAATTTTGAATACTAATACCATATTCCAAGAAATAAATCGTCAAGTTTCACACGATTGCTGTTGTTGTTACTAATTACACTTTCAATGAAGAAGCGCGCTGGCGGTCATTAGCGATTTTAAGCTGAATGAGCGTCTCTTATTTCTTTCAGTGGCGCCAACTTAAGCTAAGAGTACGACTTAGCTATACACTCATCTCATTCGCTTGCACAGCCCCTTTTTACAGGGGGGGCACACTCATACACATCACAGATAGTACACAGAACAACCATGCCCTAACCGGGACTCGAACCCAGGATGCCTAGATGACTTGGAAGACGCGCTAATTCTGTTCTAGGACGCCGGTTATAGATTCAGTGAAAATGCTAAATTCATGTCAAAAGTTAATATTTCGTAGCTTTTGCACCTTGCCCTTGTCAGTTTTGACATAATTTTTTAAAAAATAATTGTGAAATGAAATGTATTGCTAATATTATTCGCATTTGATCACGGAAGTATCTTAACTCAATATTTCAAATGACCTCTTGTGTACCAAGGAGAAAACATGATTGACGCAAAGTTGTACAAAGTTTTCAACATTTGTTTAACTACAAAAAATAATCACGCAATAAAGCAAGCACGCGATTTCATGAGATTTTTCGCAATACGCCCCTACCTAAACTTAGCCATCGCTTTCCTAAACAATGCAGTAAAATGCAAAATGGTTTATTTCGTAGTTAGCTGGGGGTTAAGACGGAAATAAAGGCTTACACAAGGCTTGCACATTGGCATTTTGTTACGTTTATGTGCCATTATTCCTAGTTATCCTTGAATATTCAAGTCCTTCAGTCTGACGCATTGTCAAAGATTCCACGAAATGGCGTGTAACAATTCACTACATATTTGGGACGTTATTAAAAAATGAAGAATATATGAGTCATAATCTTCAGAAGAGAAATTGTTAGCTAAGAACGTTTAGCTTAATAAACCTGGTTGCCATAAGCAACTCCATACGATTTTAACATTCTTAAATTAAATATTTTAAATTATGATAAAAATTAAATCAATTAAATATATATTATTTTTAAATATGTAAATATTTTATGTAACATCTTTTATATATTTTAAGAGATGTATTTCCAATGTAGCAGACAAAGGTCATTGGTTAAGGGGGCCATAAGCATATTAATTAAAATATTATAATTATTATAGTCAAATAAATTTATAAAGAATTCGTATTTATAGAATTATAAAAAAAGAATGTTATTCGGATGGAATATATTAATGTTAAAGTGTGTAGCTAAGTTCATTTCTTTAAAATTTCATTAAAAGAGCTAATTTTTAAATATTTTTAATACAAAAATATATGTATGAAACCAAAATATAAATTAAATAATAAAAAAAATTTTAAAATGGAAAAAAGATCTGTTCTTTTTTTTCCTAAAGTGGTATAAAACAAAAGGAATAAAGAAAAAGAAAATAAGGTATAAAACAAATAGCATTAGAGATTAGATTTGCTTAATATTTTGATGATAGCTTTAAAAAACATTATCTATTACAAGAGCCAAAAGATAAACTGTATTTACTATCTATATAGTATTAGTTCTATTAATAAATAAAATAAAATTCCCAATATCTTTAAATTAATAATGGATTAACACAACAGAAGAACATTTCTGAATGAATTGATTACTTATTCCTTATTTCAGCAACTTCAACATATATTGAAGAATTATTATACCAAATATGAACAAAAATAGCATTATATGCAAAAAAAATACGCGTAAGAAAATTCTATCAAAAACTTAAATTTATTAAAACGGAATTTAAAGATGTAAAATGGTACTAAAGCGTATATAAATGCAAATATAAATCATTTCACCTTCTTCAAAAAATAGACTTACAAAAAACAAAACTCAAAATGCTTTCATAAAGAAATTTGTGTAAACATTAACAACAAAAAAAGGATTTTTCTCTAAAAAAGGACTTTTCATAGCCCAATCAAGCAATTTTTAAAGTACCATTAGTTAAATATTACTGATAAAGTTTTTCTCATTTGTTTATTAAGTTGACTTTATTTTTACAATATTTATGTCTCATTACATCTGTTTGAAATGGAATTATTTGCAAACATGAATACAACATAATAAATATGTATGGTAAATATCTACATACAAGTATAGTATATGCATTTTCACAAAGAATTATTGAAAAGAATGGATCATTACCGAAATTTTTAAATTGTAAGCTTAGATTAGTTGGTTAATCAAAAGTGGGACCTAATAATAGTGTTTGCTTAGAATTACTAAATACCGAAATCTGCCATTAGAAATGGAATTAAAAAAATATTTTAACGCTAACACCATTTCGTTTTCTATTTCTACTATTAGTTCACACACTCTCTGTATATATCATATACAAATTTTCAATCTTTAATAAAATACTTTTTAATCATCAACTCAAGTTCAAATACGTTTTTTAAAACTTGCAGTAGATGAAGATATTAACATAGTTTTTTCAAATATGAATTCATTCATTAAATGTAATTAATTTTTAATATTTTAAACAGAGTTTTAACATTTTGTAATGAAAATTGAAATCAACAGGCAATCGCTCCATCGATAAAAAGCGAAGATTTCAGTAATTTTCGCTTGAAAATGAAGAATGTGAGTTCAATTCTCGTGAAAATCAATAGTTTTTTTGATAATTTATTTATATTAATTGTAATTATTTAATAATAAGTAACTGAAATAAAAAATTTCTTTGTTGACCTGAGTTGACTTAATTTTTTTATATTATTCATACTCTACTAGCTATCATTTAAGTGTCATTGACTCTTCTAAATATTTCAGCAGTTGTCAAAATAGAATATAGAATTGGGATTTACTTGCCCAATTAGTTTCAATTCCCCAAAAGTGTTTTGGCGTTTTAAATCGAAAGTGCAACAACATTAATACAGGATTATATTTCACAAGAATCCAGGTACAAACTCGTTATGCGAGTCATTATTTTTAATGCCAAACTAACAGTCTGCCATAAGAAAAAAGAACATTAAATCTGCCATTTGCAACACCTCATGGTGGGAGTTGATGCAAGACTTGTTCGTTAGCTCTCGGTAATGAGAAACCCGTTTTCTGTGTAAGCAAAGCTACCGAAAAAGACGGTTGCCACTGTTTTATATGCAATACTAAAAAAACTATTTAAGTCTTTTTTTATGCAGCATATGTGGTTTCAAATAACCACCAATATCAAAGAAAGAATTAGCTGTAAAGAACCCGTCTCGTTACCTTAATCCTGATGATGAAGTAACCTCGTTGATATTCTAACTGTTAATGGGCTGGTTGGAGTAATGGGGTTTCCCCATAATTCTTTATATTCAGTCACTTGTTTTTAGCAAAGTTGTAGTCAAATATTTAAAACAAAAATGTATGTCATCATAGTCTTAAAAATCGTGAATGCTTTCTCTCCAGATTTTAAGAATGTCAAACTTCCGCTTTGGAAGGATGCGTTAAGTACTTAACAAAATAAATATTGCTTTGACTACTACGTTCAGTTGAAATATTTATATTTCGACTGAATGCAGAAGACAAACTTTTTCTTTGTTATAAGTAAATAAGAAGGGACATTTATGTAGTAATTACAAGTTACTTTCTTTCGTATTAGCTTTCTATAGTCGTATCCACTTTTTGCCAGAGGGATGCTGTGTGTTCAGTTATTTGATAGACATTTGCAAATGTTGCATTTAAATTGCTTAGTGACGACATCCTGGCATAGGAGTAGCATGACTTCCCCGTGATCTGAGCATCCCGGGTTCAAGTCCTGGTTTGAACATTGTTGCTATTCTATGTTCTATCTGTAAGGTGATTGTGCCCTCCCATCCCTTTTAAAAAGAGGATGTGCAAGCGTATGAGTAACAAAAGTGGGCCTCTTGGCCCTAGTTGGCTCTACTACAAACGAGACGCTGATTAGGCTTAAATCGCAGACTACCTCAGCTAGCTTGTCCGTGGCAAGTGCCATAAGAAACAACAACAATATTGCTTAGTTACATGAAACAATTGAGATTGCTTGCTAGGGGTCGAAACACGACTTTCACCTATAAAAAGTATTAACAAATAAGAGAATGTTTTAAGCTATGAATTTAATTTTTGCTGTCGTGATAAATTATGAGAATGCGATTGTTTCACTTATCTTTGTAATTGTGGGCTGCCTTGTGAGTTGGTTGCAGTTCACACTTATCTAGCACTTAAATTTATTAATTTGAGCATTTTTAATAGCGCCATGGTGGGCTGGTGGTAAGGTTTCGGCTCTTGAGCCGTAGGGTTTCAAGTTCGAGATCTGATTTCCCCGAAGAACAGTCGTTTAAAGGGGGTCTGTTGCACGTTAAATCTATCATGGTCAAACGCCGTCTCAGTGTTGTGGTATGGAGAGGGGATGTACCATCTCAGAGGTTGTCCTCGTCATCTGATCGCAGTTCTGAATTAAGAGGTTCGTCCCATAATAGCCCTAGTACTACCTCGCAACAGGAATTTAATATAACTAAACTAAATGGAACATTATTAGTATGATATGGCCAGTTTAAATAGAAAGGTTGAAAAGCTATGACCACTATTTTTATCAGCTTTCATTTTGATCTGGGCTTTTGATAAATGCTCGTGTTTAAGAAAAAAAATAATAAATAATTAAATAATATCATTTTTATTATTATTATTGTAAAAAATTTTCTAGGAAATAGTTGAGTTCTTTAAAAAAACTATTGGATTTTTTTATAAGCTTTCATTTTCCACTGCTTATTCTGTCGCAATCAGCTTTTTCACTATTATTATTGGCAGCTTTAAATTCCAATGGCACACCAGGAGCCATGCAGTATCTGTTGGCCGTCCCTTCTCCACTGGGACGGAAAACCCCTTCTGAGGGAGGAAGGCATCTTCCTAATCTCTTTGCTCATCGGGTTTCTTGATGGGCCAGTTTCCTCTCTTCAAGGTCCCTTGCGTTCGAATTTGCGTCATGCGAACTGCTCAACCAGCCGTGGATTTCAGCATTTCCCTTTCTGCTGCTGCAGCTTTTTTCTTTCTCGGAATTGCTTTTTAGGAGGAAAATATTGTTTCCCCCTATTAGTGCGAGCATTGTGAAGGTAAAGGGTTCTTCTGTTTTCTTTTTTGTTTCCCCTTCTTTTCATTGTTTTCGCTTTCCTGTCTTTGAACTCGGCGGAGGTAATGCATCAAAGGCACCGAGGACGACATATCTAATTAGATCTGTTATTTTCTCCCGGAGTTTGGAAGGGGGTTTACCGACTCGACCGAGCTGCCGCCGATTCGCCGTGAGTTTGTGATGAAAACGGATTAGGGATGTAAGATGGCCGCACTATTAATCAGTCTCCACGCTTGGGCTTTTGACCATCGATTGGGACGAGATGATAGAGGACTTATTCATAACGCACCTCGAACGAATTCTTAAATTTTTTTATTTACCTAGTAGGAATGATCTATTCAGCAGCTCAATACAAATCTATATCTGAATCGAACTGATTGAGAAGTACCTGAATCGAGAATAAGAGGGTGGAACTAGGGTGTCAATTTTAAATAATGATGTGTCTGCTTAACGGAAGAAGGGTTCAGTAACTTCTGAGGTTGAGGACCTATGAGCACCCGAGGGCAGAAGTCTGACATCTAGCTCATATGAAGATGACACACTTATTACATTTGCTTGCATAGCTTCTTTTTATAGAGGGGAGCACATTCACACTATTTACAGATCAAACACAGAACAACCATGCCCTGACCGAGACTCGAACCCGTACTCCCAGTTAATGAGGAGGACGCGCTATCTCTGTCGAAAGACGCCGGCTGTAAATTTTAAATTTTAAAGGGAATCCGATAAACAAAGTCCAGGGCTATATGGGCCAACATAAATTATATAAAAGCGTTTTTATGATTAAACCAGTGGTAGAGATATCCCTAAAATTCCTTTGCGTATTCTTCAATAAGGTTGCAATTCTTCTCTACACGCTGTTTGAAAGTTTAGACCTTCGGCAAAAAAGAGAATTGCATAGTTTTGTTTTCAGAGTCGTTCTCGTAAGCATTCTCAATTTTGGAATACAGCGAAATCCGAATACGCATTTGTGGGTGTCTTTCTGGCTGACTGAAGTTGTTAAAATTTCACAACCAACTTTAGTAATGAGATTACTAGTTCATTTCCTTTTATAAAAACTCATTGCGTTTTTAAATTATCTCTTACCACATGCATACGAAAATATGAACTAAAAGACAATCAAACTCCATGATAGGTTTGTTTTAAAATTTGTTACAGATCTACAAACAATATACACTCACGTCTATTAATTAAGGATAATGCCAGTTCAAGAAAAGAAAGAGCCAGAAGCAAAACAAATGTGACTTATTTGTAAAATATGTTAATTAAACAAAAGGTAAAAAGCAAAAAAGACGTCATATATTTGATACCATTAATAAAATTTGTGGTTTTTTGCTCCCTGAAGCAAATTACAAAAACCACCTATTTTCAGAAATCAATATTATGTGGTTGGCATGATGTTTAATACATAGTGTGTCTCCCGTACAGTCTCCAATACAGTCCGTACAACGCCTAGTTATGCTGAGTATCAAATTATCGATCTGATCTTGGAATATTACACTACTCATCAGTCAATGCTCTCCGAAGTTCCGGTATACATGTAGAGTTCACAAATAGACAGATGGGCATTTTCTTCGAACACAAAGGTTTAAAACGTGGGAATTCGTAAAACCTCAAGTTCGAATATTTTTGGAATGAAGGTACTTTCTCTAAACGTTCGAATACGGGGAAATAAAAAGTTATTTTGAGTTTTAAGTTAATGCAAAATCCATGTTTGAGATAATTTTGAAATAATTGAACGATCAACACCTTGTTGGATTTGGTTCAAAATTTGATAGGTAAATACATTTGGGATATTAATTCTATGAGCAAAATTTTATCTGTCTAGTTTTTTTCGTTTGATAGTTATCGTATAAACGTATGTTGGAACAGAGAGAATTCTTTTGCACGGAATTTTTTGAACGTTTGACAAAAATCTACGAATTTGGTATAAAGACCATATACCAACTTCGTAGACCATATACCAAATATTCAAATCGCTTCAACTCAATCTAGTTTGAAGCGATTTGAATATTTGGCTAAAATGGTCATTAGTGTGCCCCCGAGTTTGCCGCCAATTTGGCAACCCAACAAAAAGCTCTTGTAGTAACCCTAATGATGTTTTGTGTACTTCTTCCTACAATGGTTGAGTTGTACGTGAGCTTCAACTCTTTTATGAAAACTGTTACATTAAAAATAATAAAATAATATCAATTATATTTTTGATCTGTATTATAATTAAGATTTTTTGTATAATTAATAAGAAGGTTCAATTATATATTTAATGCGAATATAAAATATTTATTCCTTTACTCATTTTAATTGTCAGTATGCGATTTCACGAAATCGTCTGATTTATTTCTTTACGAAGTCGTCTGCTTTCTTTAAAAACCGTCTGCAATAGAATTATTCGCATTTCTCGTTCTTTAAAATTTCCTATTAAATCCATTCTTTTGGCATCTTTGTCTTTCTCCATTATTTATTATTTACTGTTCATATTATCCAAACATTCCTTATGTTCAATGTGCTAGCGAAGCTACTGGTTTCCCTCTCCCGGGTATAGCGAAGCCGTGGGATGTTTTTTTAAGTTAAAAAATTCTGCCCGGTGCCTTCAACAGATGCCTGGGGCAAGATGTTGAAGGCACCGGGTCTGAAAAAATAAAAAGACAATGCTTATCGGTAAAAAAAATCATAATTATATTGCGAAAAGTCGTAACCGTAACTATCCCATAGAAGTGTTTGTTTACTTTATCCGCCATCTTTATTGGCGACTTGGCATTCATGGCTCGGCAAGGGGCTCTCTATTTGTAACCTTTACCGAATTTTTTATATATTTTTTATTTTTCCAAAATTGTGTTTTTCGAACTCAGAAAAGTCTGAAGTGTGAATGTTAGTCAAAATCTGAAGATCGAATATTTTTTTTTTACAACTACTATACTTTCGCTATACTACATATAACCGAAAGTAAAAGTATAAAATCGATTAAAAAATACTTAATCGATGAAAGAAGATGAATAAATACTTTTCTATTCCAACATACTTCCCGATTTATGTTTAAAAAAATTAAACACGATTTGTTTGCTTTAAAAACCAAAAACCCAATACATGAGCCCACCGAAGCTGTTTGGAACTGTGTTATGTAGAGGATCCCGACAGCTCTCTCAAACCAGTTTCCGAACTAGACTAAACGCTTCCCGAAGAGCCCATTCCGAAACGAAAGGAAAAAGACAATCGCACCAAAGGAAAACTGGGTTCACCCAGCCACGACTTCAGTTTAAATAAAGCGAAAAGGTGTAGCGACAATTTGACAGCTGCGAGTTGAATAGACCTGTAGACCGCCTACGTCACCCGGGGGAGGCCGCGTCGCCTACTGGAGGGCTGTTCGTGGAAGGGAAGGGAGAGAGATTTGGGTCTCCGATCAGCTTCATCGCGCCTGAATCAAAACGACGCAGGTGCCCACCTGTGGTGAAAGGTGACGACGACGCGGAATCGACATGAAAAATATAAAATTCTTACGATTACGTAACGACTTTCTTACTTTTTGGAAATGACTTCCCGATGGTGATTTCGAACTTTGATAATCAAAATTAATTGATGGTTATCCGGTTGTACGGTTATCTCTTTCATATTTCCTCCATGGAACTGCCTCATTATGAAGAAAGGGTTATTTGGGGATGGCATAGGTACACTCCGTCCCGGCCGAAGCCATTCGGATATAACGATGAGCTGCCGCAAAGCAACCCCCACCGAGCACGGAAGTGCAGGTTAATCAGCTTAATTTTCATAAAACAATTCAAAGAACCAGTTAGGAAAAAGATACAAATTTAGATTCTCAAAAAATGTCACATTGTCTCCAAGTATAGTATTTATCAAACATTTCAACGGTTATTAGAGGAACATAAAAATGTAAACAACGTTAACTAAGAAAAGACTATTTATTTGGGGATATCTGGCAGATACGAACTAATGGTTTGAAATAGTCGTGTGACAATGTTTGCTTTTATATTAATAATAAATGCGGATGTGTGTTTGTCAAACTTTGTGTTTTTAATTTACAAGGCTCATTAATTGGTGTAAAGCTGCCAA
The DNA here is from genome assembly GCA_026289955.1 of Argiope argentata. Classification (NCBI taxonomy): domain Eukaryota; kingdom Metazoa; phylum Arthropoda; class Arachnida; order Araneae; family Araneidae; genus Argiope; species Argiope argentata. The sequence continues at coordinate 3,226,815 of JAOUZG010013995.1, read as the reverse complement.
TTTTGGAATACAGTTATTATGGGTGTTCGAAAGACACTCTGAGCAGATTTCTAAATTTAAATTTTAATTTCTAATAAATTGAAATTGATTCAAAATGTATTTCTAATTGATTCAAAATTCAATTAATTAAAAATTAAGATGAATTTCAGCGTTTCCTTTAATAACTTCTAAAATATTGTTGCATTAAACTGCTTATTACACTTATTTAAAATTTTAAAAATGTCTACTTCCTTATTACAATTTGGCATAAAAATTTTATTGAGTGTTGCCAAATTTTTGAAAATTACTTCGACAATATTTCAATAATAATTTCTTTTTTGACAATAAATTCACAACTGCTTTCATTGTTTCATCAAATACTAAATCGCACGATTCTTTTTTCCGTGGTCAAAAGCTTATTGAAGTTAGATTTTGTTTAATATTTGTGCAGTTTACATAAAGATAAACTGAAATTATTCTATCATCAAAGTTAAAATATTAATGAATTAATCGTTTTTTAATAACACTATGATGTCATGGGAATCGAATCCGTAAGAAAGGTTTGCGTACTCGATAAAAAGAACAGGTGTAAAGCTATTAAAATAACCCTGCTTAACTATTTGTCACAAACTGATGCTTATATTTTTATGGGGAATCATGAACAAATTATGCAAAAGGGATGAAAGTGAAATTAGACACAATTACTTTTCCTGGTGAACCGTCTACATATAGATAAATATTTTATTTGCAATTTATTTTTACCCTTTGCAGTTCGAAAAATAATTAGATGCAAAATTATTCACCTAATACAAAGATTTGTTTATTGCCATTAAAAATAAATATACATAATTCTTTTAAGTAGAATTTCTTTGAAAAATGAATCTACCTCTCTTAACCATTATGTAGGCGTTTTTAACAATTAAATTTGAAAGATAAATAAATGAAACGTCAAAAGGATGCACAGTCTTGAATGTCGGGTCAAAGGCGACTTGGGACCGCAAAGGGTGAAATGTTTGAAGCGCATTCATTCTGACCTTGTTTTTAGTTAATCAATAAAAAAGTAACCAAATCAATGAATTAATATTTGAAAAACTGTATAAACATCAAGTGTCACTCATTAGAGGTTTAAAAAATGTGTTTGAACTTGAGTGTATGAATAAAAGGTATTTTTATTAACGATTGAAAATTTGAACAAGATATATATATACAGGGAGAGTGTGTGTGATCTAATAGGCGGAACTGAAACAATATACCAAAATTCCTAAATTTTATCACAGGTAGATATGAGGTCAAAGATGTATTTGAAGGACTCAGGTGTTAGAATTGAGTATATCAGAAATCTTTTCACCTCGAGGTGCAGGTTTTTAATGATTATAATACTTTACTTTCTATTGTAAGAAATATAAAGAAAGCATACAAAATACATATTCGGTTTTCTAGTACTTAGGTAAGAGCCGCATTCTAGCGATTAATTGAGAAAAAAACTCCTACGATGCTCGTTTTAAGTCTAAAAAGAAAGAAGGCACAACAACTTCCTGAAACTTGCATTTTTTCCCCCCTGTTTTGAAGATATTTTATTCAGAGATTAATTTCAAAACTGATTCGAGGTGAATGCCATGACTCCTAAATGTCATTAATCCTGAATAACTGTTCGCAGGAATAAATACTTCCTTATTCGGGAAATAATTTTAAATGATAACTTTTAAATGTTTTCTAACTTGACTTGTAAGTATTTTAAAAGTTTGGAGTCCCAATTTTAGTAAATTTTGCTATCGATTATCACCGTTTACATACTGATGAATGTTAATTCCATATTAATGGACAAACTGAAAAGAGTAATTTACTATTATATTCTAGTCGTTTTGCCGGCGATGTTTTTTTTAATATTTATCATAAAATCGCTTAGTTATAATTTTGTCTATAAGTCCGTCGAATTGCTATATATTAAATACGAGTTATTTTGATCACCTTGCATATATTCTGTGTTTTGTATAAATGAACCTTTCTAGCAGTTCATAACACCATAGTATTATTGAACACATAAATATCTGATTTGTTTACTGAATTTCACTTATTGTACCTTTACTTTTCAATTCGTCTTCTAAATAACACAATTGCACAGCATTATTCTTCCTTAGTTTTCAACTCTGGATGAAAATCACACTATTAATTATTTAATGAAACACTGAAAATGATTTGAATTTTTAATCATAAATGAGATTGTTAAGAATTTTTTAAAAAAAATGTTTTAAAAAGTTTAAATTCCGGTAATCTTTGTCCGGTTTTTAAATTGGCATCAACAAAAGGGAAAAAAAATTAATTTTGAACCGGTGTGAAATTAATTTTTCTTTTATTTAAAACTCAATGAAATGTACAATAAAAATTTTCAGAAAAATGTCAAGATTTATTTTACTTTTTTTTGAAGTTTTAACAAGAAATTTAAAGAAACACTTCTCCAGAGTGTACATTTCCCATAATAGGCGCCCAATTACTTTGTGATTGGATAAACAGCCTAGTCTATACAGTACCAATTGATACTCATTCATCTATGTTATTCATAGTGATTTTTATATTTACTGAGCAGCAAATTTGACACAATTTAGGTAATTAGTCTTACAACTACAGCTTGAGTGGTTTCGGGTCATTAAACGGATATTAATATTAAGAAAAGCGATTTAGTTAAAGATATAAAACCTTTTTTTTTTCCAATTCCTACTAATGGCTCACACTTTCCTTATATATAAAGTAAACAAATTTTCCTTCGTTAATAAAATACTGTTTATTCATCCATTCATGTTCAAGTCATTTTTTTTAACTTGTAGTGGATGACATTTGATGTTAACACAGTTTGTAATATTAATTCATTAATTTTTATTAATTAATTTAAAACTAACTTTTTCGCCAAAAATCTTCATTTCTCACCGCCAAATAAGGAACGATTTCAATTTGTTTTTCCCCTACGCTAATGAGGCTTAACATGTTTCTGGCCGATTATCTCAAATGATCCCGTTTGTTTTCTAAATGTTTGATGCAATTAAAAATAAACATTGTTAATTAATTGATTCTTTGGATTCATTCTGAAGTACTTCCGAATTAAAATGATACAGGATGAAGAGAATTAAAAATTTATAACTGAGGCGTAGAATCCTCAATTGGCGTTGAATTTTCAACGCCAATTAAGTGTGTTCCGATTTGATTGCAACGGACACTAACTTGATTTTGTTTTGGACAGGTATAATTTTTGATCAATTTATTTATATTAATTAAAATTAACTACTTTAGTTATTTCAAATTAACTATTATTAAAATTAACTAATATAGATAAATTAATTATTTTAGTTAGTAAAAATAGACTAAAATAAAAAATTTCTTTGTTGATAGAAGTAGAAATTGGCTTTAAAAAAATTTATTACTTGTTTATCGCTGCAATTGCATCTTATAACAGCTATGAAGTTTTTTTTAGCGAGCATACTTCCAGTATCTCATATTTAAATGACTTTTGCTGTAAAAGACGAGTCTATGAATAGAAGCGCCCGGGGTCGTCTTCGTACTTAACGACTCTTCTGCAGAAATCTCGGAAGAGTTCGCTTTTTCCCGTATCATTATTTCCCAAAGCAAGAAGAATAAGAGTCAGACGCCGCTCAGCAGACACGCCGTGAGCAACGGCATGAACTTGGCTTGGGTCAACATTCTGGGTCACACTTTCAGCCGCATCTGCAGGCAGCAGCCTCTGGATTCCCCGGCTCAGACACTTGTGGCGAAATTCTTCGGTTTGAATCCCTGAATAAGAACTCTACCTTCTTTTTTAATTAAGCATTTTGTAAAAATGTGGTCTTGTGAAGGTTCTGCGAATTGCTTTTTGCTGCACTGTCAAAACTCGACTGTTTTCATCTGCTCGCGGAATAGATTCAAATGCCTTTAACACAGCCCGGAAATGCCTAGGCTGGGAAATATAAACTTGTGAAATCTATACAATAATTGAAAACGTTTTTTTTTTCTTTGTCCTGCACAATGAATGCATAATTTCTCAAAATTGAACAAAAGCTCCCTCTTGACAACTTACCTAACATTCATGAGATTACATACGAAATAAAAAGTGGCGAAATCAGTATCGAAATTGGGACTGGACAATTTTGCAGTGTTTTTATGAAAAAATGAACAGATGAATTTTTCTCGAAAATAATTGATGGCGTGGAACATTATAATCCATTCTATTATATCTATTATACCCGAGTGAAAGGCGACTGGCGCTCGTTAAATCTGTTCGTTGTCGCAAAGTCCTCCATATCGAGAGTAATACCACGGGGGGTACTGGGTCAGAGGTGATCTTTCTCTGTTCCATGTCTAAAATGCGATCTGAGATGTATGAATGAATTTGCGTGAATGTAGTCCGTCCCCTAAAAAGGGTTGTAACGTGTGTGTAGCTAAGTCGTACTCTTGGCCCGAGATGGCGATACTTGTAAAACAGAGAGACGCATTTCTTAGGCTTAAAATCTGCTGATCGTATCAGCGGAGGCTTGTCCACGGCAAGTGCCATTAGTCACTACAACAACACAACACACACACATATCTATTATAATTCATTGAGCCGGCGTCCTGGCATAGGGGGTAGCGTGTCTACCCCGTGTCCTAGCCGTCCCGGGATCGAATACCCGGTTCGGGTATGGTTGTTCTTCTGTGTTTCATTTGTATGGTGTGTGAATGTGTATCTCCCTTTTTAAAAAGGGGTTGTGATAGCGAATTGATAAGTGAATAGGAAAAGTCGCTCATTTGGTCCTAGTTGGCGCTACTACAAAACAATATATGCTGATTAAGAAACCTCAGCAAGCTTGTCCATGGAAAGTGCCATAAGAAACAGCAAACAAACAATATAATCCACTGACGATAAACAGAGACCATAGGATTTTATGCGAAATGGAAATTGATAAATTTGATTCAATGATTGGGATTGAGAACTGGGTTTTTAGTTTATTTAATTATTTTAAATATACATATACAGGAAAACATAGGGATCTTTAAACTTTTGTAAATATATGTAAAACGAATAGAGAAAATCTATAATAATCCTCATTTTATCCCCATGTTAATAGAAGAATGTCTATTAAGACTTAAAAACAAGATGCATTCAAGGAATATCCAGACTTGTATTGAAAAATGCAATCAAATATATAATACCTTAATAAACTACTTAATACTTCGATGTAAAAAATGTATTAAAAGAATAAAACATTCTTTGAATTTCAAAGGAATAGGTTTCAAAATTGATTTTTTTTTTTGAAAGATACAGTCTCTAACAACTTTATCCAAAATCATATACTAAACTACATCTTTCAGTTTTATACTCCAATTCAAGTTTTTATTCTACATTCTAATCAAACGTTTATTATTTTTTAAAGTTTGATAATTGCTTACTAAAATATTTGAAAGGTGAAATTCACCGACGGATAAACATCTGTTCCGAAATTCTCTGACTTTCAGGGAATGATCTCCAACAGATTTGAATGAAACACAAATAAATCGTCTCTTCTTTTATTTTTTGTGATTCGTGATTGGCCGCTTATGAAAACGACAGCTGTTTTAACTTTTCAACAACTGCAAGGCGCGAAATGTAAATAAAATCTAAGCATGAGTTAATCTTGAGGTGACAAAATCAATAGAAAAAGCGTGAAATGGAATATTAAGAGAAGATCATACGAGATTTGTAGTTTTATGACTCAAAGTGCAACCAAACTTGAAATTGTATCGCGTAAAATAATTTAAATTCACCCTGAAGTCTCAATTTTAACCCACGGTGGAAAAAAATATCGCAATATAAAAGTAGTATATATACATATATATATATATATATATATATTATTAAGTCGTCAAAAAATCTGAACTCGAGATTTTAACGAGTCTCCGCGTTTTAGTAGCCTTGAGTTCGAAAAACACATTTTTGGAAAAATTCCGCTTGTCTGTCTGTGACAAAGATAACTCAAAAATGATTTTTGCTAGACGACTGACATTTGGTAAACGGTCTTTACACCAAATCCAGAGGTTTCGATTGAAGTGTTAGCAAAATTAGCTCAGACGTGTCTGTCCTGCTATTAGATTCATAACGATAACTACAAAGCGAAGGGAGCTAGATTATTAAAATTTGGTGCACAGGTTTAACATATATATTTTAGACACTTACAGCCTCAGATTTAACCCAATTGAGGATTGGGGCAAAAACTTGTTTGGGGCCCCCTTTCTTCTTTTTTGTCTTTGAAAAGCATTGTTATTTTAACTAATTTGTTATTTTATACGAAATATAGATTGTGTGTGTGTGTGTGTGCGCGCGCACGATGGATTAACGAGGAAGCTAATATAAAACTGACGGATTTTACACTGTACTGACATTTTGTTTTTTTTTAAAAAGTTCATTAAAGCAGGTAACGTAATATTCTATTCTATCCCCCCCTCTACTGTGGGGGTCCGGGGCAACTGCCCCATGTGCTCCTGCCTTATTCTGGCTCTGAACACTTATCAAATTTTGAACTAAATACAAAACAACTTTTGACAATCTGTCGGTCTGTGCTTCCAGAAGCATGTGAACACGATAACTTAAATATGCAATGACTTATATATCAAATTTAGTTTGTGAATCGATGGTTACAAATATGATTTTGTATTAAATTTTTGTTTCAGTCGGTCGGTAAGTAATGCTACTAAAATGAGTCCTGTTTCATGACCTTTACGTATTATTGAAATGGACCACTTGACAATTCAAGTCCCTTTGCTGATGATAAGATGGTTTCCTATGCTTCAAGTTCTAAATTATCATAGGTTTTCGATCACTTAATGGATAATATCAATTTACGAAATCTCAACGCATTTTTATTAATTCGCTTTGTTTTTCTGTTCGATGGAAAATTTGCTATCCATTTTAAGCTGACTTCCCACTGAGCTAACATGTTAAAACGGGAAGCGTAGTTCAGAACTGAATAACAGTGCAATTTTAAGTGGCTTTCTTGTCTCTCAGTTGGAGAGGGGAATACAAATTTTTTCAATTTGGATTGTAAAATTTCATTCACTAAAAAGCAGAAAATAAATATTTAAATAAATAAAGTAGTACATTTTTAATATTATAAAATAAATTCTCCTGACCTTCCATATGAATTGTTTAGCAAATTTGTGATTGCAAATTTTGTATGATTGAAGCAGTAAATATTTTATAAATTTAGTTCGTTTTAAAAACCTGGTAGATAAAAAGATTCTAAAATCATCATTCTGAACTGAAAATCTAGCATTAAATTAACAACTTTCTTCTTCAAATTGGCTCCCTGATAAGATTTATAATATTTTATAATTCTTTTCGGGAATAATTTTTGTTTTAAAAGAAAACTCAAGTTAGACTGGAAAGATGTTTGCGAGTGAAATAATATCATTCAAAATATTTTCTAGAAACTCTAAAGATAACGAGTTTTTTTTTTCTCTTGAAAGCTTATTTTTTCTAAAAATAATCATTTTGGTCTGGAAAGATTGAGGAGACGGTACTGCTGTGCAATAATTCTTTTCTTGGAGCTCAGAAGGAATCTTCTGTATTTATATTCCTCGAAAAACCGCAGGAAAGGCAATAGGGTATTGAGGAAATTCTGTACGTTCAGGTTTGGATAGTTTTTCCAAACATCATTCACTCGACAAGAAATTCAAAGGACCTAAAACGTATAGCAAAAATAATGCATTTAATAATAAATAAATTAATTAAATTATATATAAAAATGTATTTATTGTGTATATATATTAAAATAAAACATTTTAATACATGTATATGTTAACATAATTTTTGTTTGTTACGAAATATAAATTTTTGTCGTAATTTTAGCATTTTTACTGAATTTATCGTGCCATTTATTATTGGCGAGTTATTTGGTGATTGATGCCAGGCACGGATTTTTTTTTAGTATGCTTGAACGTTGAGCGGAAAATATTGTAGCTAATTTCTATGGATTAAAGTAAAAAAAGAAATTATTGAAGCAATTCAGTAGAATCGTGTAAAGGAGGCTTAGTTAAATATAATTTGTTGTTCTAAGTTATAATGGACTTATTTTTATTCATTTTATAATTAATCAAAATTGCATGTTAAATTCCAGAATAATTTAAATTGTAATATAATTACTTGACTATGATTAATTCTTAAATTACAGAATTTTTGAATATTCCTTTAGTATTTAAATATTAAAAAGTTAAGATAAACAGCTAAATTGCATAAATTTTTTTATTCGTCAATTTTAAGGTTTATTCCAACCACTTCTAAAAAGTAAGTTTAGGTTTGCTAATGATTCGAATTTTTAGAAAGGAGACTGATACTATAGCAATCATTTGACACATAGTTTTCAATCCATAAACATTTCACCAGTGCCTTTTGAAATTTTTTTTACAGTGGCACTTCCAACCTGTACGTCATGCAAATATTTATATAGTGTTTTCATTCTTAGAAGAGTGCTTTTGCATAATTCTATTTGCATATTTATTCATAATTCGTGCTGAATAAAAGTCGAAAGTTTAAGTATACCTGCTTATACATATTTGCTGAACGATTTTTTTTCTTCTTGAGAATTTTATATGTATTCATCTGAATCGTATATCCTGGATACTTTTTTTCGTTGTCATCGTTTGGAAACACCCCCCCCCCCCCACACTTTCTCTTTCCATGCTTGGATTTCTGCTTATGACAAAACAGTTATGACCTTGAATGCAGTGTTTTAGTCGACTCCCCCCTCCATAATGTTCTTTCTCCTGTGAGGGATATGATTTAAAAGATGAATAACGCTACGTCACCATTTGGCCTTAAGGCGACCAGGGGCCTTTAAAAGGACTTTGCAATTTTCACCTTAGCAATTGGCATTATCAGTTACCCTATAGAAGATGACTCATAAAATTTTGAAACATTATATTAATTTATTTATAAGTTAGGGTGGTTGATAAAATATAATATTAGCGATAAACAACATTAATGAAAAATGTTCCAGCAGTTCTAGATTTGTTCGAAAGCGCTTATTTTTTTATTACTTGTTCTAACACTTTTGAAACAAAAGTTCGGATTAATCTTGAAGTTTGAGTACGAAATATAAAAATTAACCAATGTAATAACTCAAAACTACTTAAACTTTTTTAAAAAAATCGGTAGTTTTGAGTTATTATATTGGTTAATTTTGATATTTCGTACTCAAACTTCAAGATTAATCCCAACTTTTGTTTCAAAAGGATTAGATCTAGTAATAATAAAAATTGGATCGCTTTCTAACAAATTTAGAGCGCCTGGAACATTTTTCATTAACGTTATTAAACGCTAATATTATATTAACCAATCTAACTCCTAAATAAATTAATATAATGCTTTAAAATTTTGTATGTCATCATTTATAGTGTTACTTTCAAAGCTTGTAAAATTTCAAATTGCTAAGGTGAAAATTGCAAAAAGTCATTTTAAAGGTCCCTGGTCGCCTATCTTTCTTTCAGTATTCTTCCTGAAATAAAATAAAACATTTGCAATAAATTTATATATATTTTTAAAAAATAAGTGAAAATTTTTAATAAATGGTCCTCTTTTTCCTAAGAATTAATATTTTATTCCTTTTGACAATAGAAAAAAATAACACCAGCAATTTGTGATGAATTGTAAATATCGCCAAACAAAAATTTCAGTGAAAGCATCTCTTATTACTTTCCTGATATCGAAAGTCTGCTTTGTGATTTAATACCTTTTTGTTTTCTTTTAGCGCAGAGTTTTTTTTCCCTTTTCTATTTGATAATAATATCACATTGCTTCGGTATCTGAAATACGTCATAAATCAATTTCTGATTAATACTTCTATTTATTTTTTATGAATGCGAACATAAATTAAATCTTTTTTTTAAAATTCATATTCGGAATTGCTTGCCATTTTCCCTTCATTTTCTTTTGTTATTTTATCAGAATGTTCCAGTTCAGACGATTATACTTTTATTAAAAAATCGTTCTTGCATCCGATTTCCAACCAACCGCAAAAAAAGATCTTCATTAATTATCTAATTCATTTAATTATTGAATGGAAAGAAATAGATCAGTTTTCCTTTTTTTATTCCATGGTTTGTCTCGTTCTGTTTCTTCCCAAACAGTGAGAGTTCTCTGAATGCCTGAGTTGAGATGTAACATGGTGCAGATGGTATTTAATTTTCCATCAACCGACCTACAATCGTTTCACTTTAACCGTGAAGGCAAAATACGAGTCTTGTTTGTTCCAGAGGTAACGGTTTCATACATGACCCTTGCTAGGTTATATGATTCCATAACCTGCGGAAGTTCCTGCTGTTATATGAGTCGTAGAATCAAATGCTTGGTTGGAATTTCGTCGTAGATTTTTTTTCTATTCGTGAAGAATTAGTAAATAAAATACAAATAAAGAATATTTTTTAAGAAAAAGAGTATTTATCGACGAACCGATTCAAAAAGACTACAACTAGAAATTTTAAATGTCAAAAGTTTGAATGTTTCCGTTTACGTCATTTATGGTTATATGAGTCATAGGATAAAATGCTTGGTTGGAATTAATTAATTCTTTAAAAAAGGGAATTCTTAAAGAATTAATTTATTAAGAATTGAAATAAGTTGACATTCTTTAAGAATAGAAAAATAGATTTATTTTTTCTGTTCTTAAAGAATTGGTAAATAAAATACAAATAAAAAATATTTTTACGAAAAGCAGTATTTATCGAAGAATCGATTAAAAAATGCTACAACTGGAACTTTTAAAATTCGAAAGTTTAAATGTTTTTGTTTATGTCCTTAGTTAATTTTTTTAAAAAGTAAAAAATTTAAAAAAATAACCAGAAAACACAAATTTAAAATAGAATCTTTCTGGTAATACAAATGTGAAAATGTATAGAATTTTCTTTTTTTTAAATAATTCTTTTTATGTATTTGGATGTATACATTTTTTCCGATAAAATAAAAATGCATGTATTGTAAACAATGTTATATAACAACTACAAATCAAAGGCATTGAATGAAATTGTTCGGGATTTTATAGAATTGAATGCTAAATTTATTTCTTAATGATTTTAAATTTTTATATTCTTTTTCTATATGTAGTTTATAACCAATTCTTATATTAGAACGAATTCCATGAAAGAATTGCTCACGAACTAGTAACGCTACGCTCATAAAATAAAAGGAATAAAATTCCATTTTCATGCTTGAATTCTTGATTTTTTTTTTAAACTTTAGAATTCTATGGTCAGTTACGTTTCTCTGAAGCAGAACTCATGAACATTTTTCAACATCCACGAGAACATTTAAAATAATTAAACGATCGTTGAAAATAAGCATTCAAGTTTGCATTAAAAATTTTGGAATTTCCATTTTTTTTCCTGGCAATTTTTTCTCAGCTTTTTTTAATGCTGTGGATAAAAATGTCATTAAAAGGAAACGATTTGCGATCGGAGTACACATGCATGCATACATAATGAGTACTAAATTTAAATAATTCATCGCCTAAAGTTAACTGCAACCGTGTCGAAGAGAAGAGTCACGTTCCAGATCGAGCGGGCGATATTCAAACATTTCTCATTGTGATTAAAGCTCTCGGAACACTTTAGGGTGTACAATAATGGGAAGTGTTACGGCCGGAACAATGACCTTCCTCTAGCATGATGAAGGTCGTTTATAAACCGTTTCGTGCCTTTTCCGGTTTGCCCGTGATAGGGTAATCAGGAAATTCGACTGTGCCTTTAATTGTGCCATAGTATTACAGATTGTGTTGAGCATATAGGAAGTAATGAGCGATTATATTTCTCTATTATACTGTGGTCCATGGGTTTTAATTTCGTTTTTAAAATTGGAGGCGATGACCGTTAGTGCGTATTTTGGGTCATAGACATTAAAGCCATAAGTTGAAATGAGATCTGACCACGCTAAAATGTACAATCAAAATGTCACCGGATGTAATATACTATAT
>JAOUZG010013995.1:3191692-3214776 GCA_026289955.1 Argiope argentata | reverse complement strand
TTGTAAGATTTAATTGCTTTTTAGTTTGAAGAATACTGTTTGCAGTTTTTAGAAACGGAAATATTCGTCAAGGAAATTATCGCTTATAAACAGTGTTGCCATATCAGGAAAAGTAATCTGCGAAAAAAATATGGCAACTTTTTATTATTTAATTTATGAGAAGGCTGTGGCAATAAAGAAAACCATCATGATTATTGAAGCAGTTAAAGGTGTTATGAATTTGCTATGTTTATAAATACATAAACTATTAACTTTGTAAAGATTGCTTATTACAACAAATTGTATCATTACTCAAATTTGATTACCATTTGATATACAATTTTTAATAAAAATAGTTCATATGCAAAAAATTATCTATGATTTGATGTTTAAGATATAGATAGCAATGATGTTATTGAATACATGAAATCACTTTTACTTTAAGCGGATCAGTGAATATTATATAAATACAAGGAGTGATATCTGTTAAAGCGTTTGCAAAATTTTGATATTCATCTGAAACGTTTTCTACCCTATCCAATAAACGATTTTTATTTAACTCAGCAAACCATCAAACGGGAATTTTTCCTTTTTCCATTTCAGTTTTTACTCTTTCATATACGAGGTATAAAGAAAAAAATGTAATCGCCAAATATTCTCGTTTTAGATCTGGGATCAAAAACTACATTTTCGGAAAATGTCTCTCTGTCTGTGGCAGAGATAGTTCTCAAATGTTTTGAGATAGACAGAAGATGTTTAGTATAATGTCTTTAACTCAAATTTGTAAATTTCTGTCGGATGCAAAATCCGGTCAGAGAAAATCTTTTTGTCCGGATGTCCAAATATAAGTTAATATTATATCTATAAAATGGAAAAATGCAAAGTTAAAATTTTATATACATATTTAACATTCATAGCGTTTACGTCTATCAAATTTGGAACCAAAGTTAGGAGGATGACCGTCTGTTGGTCTGTATTTTTAGAATGCCTGGACATAATTAAAAAGCGCAATGAATCAAACATATCAAATTTAGTATATGATTTTGCGACTGTAAGTATAGGTTTGTGTCAAATTTTTTTGGAAATCGGTTGGGGAAAAACGTATCTATAAAACAAATTTGATTTTCGGATACTAGTAACTCTTATCGCTCTTGTGTCGCTCCATGTGGATGAGTTCGTCACTTATGATTGTACATAAATTATGCCTCCCGGGAGGGAATAAAAACGAAGTTAAAAATTCGAACGTGTCTTCTTTTTCTTCGATCTTTACATATATGCTTCCCTGTAAATTTGTACTTATAATTGTATACTTCAAAGGGAAGAGCTGGTCGTGGTCAATGGTTTCTTCGCTCTTTGAGTATGATATAAAAAAATATAAATAAATATAAATTCTTGAAAATGATATCTTTGTTCAAAATCAGAGGTTTTTTAACTCTTCACTGGCTTATGTTAGTCAGCACATACTTTCTTCTTTCATTAGAATACTTCCGGAATTCATTACACCCCTTTTCTGAAATTAGCACCATTCTGTGGTTATCACGCCCTGTGCATTTCATACTCCTTTTCTGCACCCACGTCAGAAATATTCCAAAAAAGAAGAAAAAAAAAATCGTGTGTTTATGCACGACAGTAATAACGCGGTTGGCATCCAACTAGGAGCATGGAAAAATTTCCCGCCGAAAGATTGTGTGTTCTTCGTTTTTGGCCTCTGCTGTTGCCACCGGCAAGATGCAGAACATTCCACCTCTGTGAGAATTTCCGAGGAAACAGGTTTATCGGCAAACATCTGAACGTAATTCTGTCGCACGAAATTGCCCGAGCTTCAAGCGCAATTTATCTCATTGACATAACCTCGGATGTGTCTTTGGCATTCAGAGGTGTCGGATGTTCATGATTAACGATTAAAATAATCAGAAACGAAAAAATCGATTGAAAATAATTGAAAAAAGTTTTTGATATACTTTTTTTTGGTAATCAATTAAATGAATTTCATTAATTTTTACACACAAGGATTTTGTAATGGTTTTTTTCTTTTCTTTTGCTATTTTCCTTTTGATCGTCTGTGTATTGCGAATAAAAAATTAATTGCATTTATTACTTTCTTCTTATTTTGAAAGAAGAGAATTATTAATGATTCTACTTTGGAAGTTTCGCTTTTCTATCGAAGAGGCGTATTTTCAATTCAGTAAAAGTAATTGTTTATGTTTACAACTGTTTACGTAAAGAAATGCATATTGTATTATTTCTTGGAAAAAGAAATTAACGTAGCTGTTTTTAGAACAAGCATTTTTAAAAATATGCTTGATGTAGATACATTTTTTTTTCAATTTTGTAAGACAGTTATTTATTGTTCTTATATAAACAAAATTCTTGTAAAGTTGCTTTAGCTTTACAATTTAGGTTTTTTTAAACAAATAAGCAAATTACTAGAGATTTTTACTTCAGTTTATTTGTAGTACAGAGAAAGTATAGTAATCGTCAAGAAAATTTGATCGTGAAATTTTGACGAATTTTCATGTTTTGAAACCTTTCTGAATTGGAAAAAAATTCATGTATCCATATATACACAAAAACCCTTTGTTTCAGAAAGATTAAATTTTGCATCCGGTCTTTATACCGAATTTGCAGATTTCTGTCAGAATTTGAGTAAAATCTGTTCAGTGGAAATCCATCTGTTAATCTGCTGGAAAGTTTATTTACACGATAATTACAATATGAAGAGAGCTAGATGGATGAAATTCGGTACGCACGTTTAATATCTGTAGTTTAGACATCTGTCAAATTTCGAGCAAAATCCAACTACAGATTGATCGTCTGTCTGTCTGTCTGTGCTTTCAGAAACAAAAGAAATAACTAAAAAGCATAGAGAATCAAACATATCGTATTTGACTCAAGATTCTGTGAGAACAAGTGCAATGTTGTTTCAAATTTTTATTTAAGTCTGTTAAGAAAAACGCGTTCTAAAAGTGAATTCGTTTTTCGGATGCTGTTAATAGCATACCAGGAGTTAGTCGCCAAATAATTAGCTAAATATAACGCGATATATTCAGTAAATATGCCAAATTCACGACAAAAAGGTGAAATTTCGTTACAGTTGTTCACTAATGCTCAAGTAAGGCGTTCTCTGAAACAGAGAATTTCACAAACAGAAGAAAATTCATAAGTGCGACATCTTTAACAAACTGATTTAATATGATATTAAGTGTTGCGCAAGAATTTATCTTTGTTCTTTATTTGAATTACTAATATACAAGATTTTAAGTGATGTTAATGGAAAATGGTTTCGTGTCATATTGACCCAAAACGGTATATTAATAAAATATGAAAAAAAGTAAATTTAAAAATGAAATGTTTTTTAGCTTTTTAAATTAATATCTGCAGTAACAATGTTATGAAATATCTATATACTGTTATCATTTCATTGTTTTTCATGAGCATTCCTGAAATGTTTCGTATCAAATAGCCTCGAACAGAACGGAAGGGTTATGATAAACATGTTTTTAAATGTAAAACTGAATTTTCTGCTTTGTGAAGAAAGATGGCTTCATAATATGAACAACATCGAATCAAAATCCACCATTAAAATAAACCCCAGCTGGAGTGATCTCCTCAAAACTTTCTCGCTTACTCTCTAATTCGGTTTTATCCCAAAGAATGCCTTCCATGGTATTGACGTACAATAGTTTCGAAATATTACACTTTACTGAATTAGTATTTTTACTGAATCTATAGTATCATCAGTTGAAACAAACATTTGTTAAAATACTTCACTTGTAGTCATAAGATTCCATATCAAATTTAATACAGTTATCTCATTGCGTTTTGAGTTATCGCATTTATATATTTCTGAAAGTACTGACCGACAGACGGTTGATTTCTCTTTTGATTTGGCCCAAAATTTGATAGGTGTCTACACTAAAGGCGGCAAATGTATGTGCCTAATTTTATCGATGTTCCTTCGTTTTGTAGCTGTCATGTTATTTTATATTCGGACAGGAGGACAGACAGACTTTCTATGAGTGGATTTTGCTCAAATTTTGACACACTAATTTGTAAATACGGTATACTAAATTTTATCTGTCAAGATTAAAGCATTTTTTAACTATCATTAGAACAGACAGACGTAACTTTTTCCAAAAATCTATTTTCTAACTCAGGGTGGATTAAACCGTAAATAATATAAATACTCGAGTTCGAATTTTTTGGTGATTACTCTTTTTTTTTTCTATAATATATCGGAGAAAGTAATTATTCATGATGTGTCCGTTGGCCTCGAACGATGATTTATTGCTGAAATTGACTTATCAATAAGCTATAAGTCAATTTTAATGTGAATTAACCAATCGTGATCTATGAAATAGAATAATGCATACTTTCGCCAGTTTCAGACATCTATACTGAGAATGTCGATAAATTTTGATAAAAAAGGTTTGTAGGCAAACTTATAAAACAATGGAATTTTTCTATGCAAGAGAATACGATCTTTGCATCCTGTAAAAACAGTCGTACATAGAATGCCCGTTTTGTGCTATCAAATTTGTTGTTACTTATGGCACTTGCCTATGGACAAGCCCCCCACTGATAGAGCAGCAGATTTAAGCCGATAGGAGGGCTCCGTGTTTTTAAAGTAGAGCCAACTGAAGCAAAGGGTGCGAATTAGCTACACACTCACCACATTTGGTTGCACAGCTCCTTTATACAGGGAGACACAGTCACACATATCACTGATAGAACACAGAAAAATAACCTTGCCCTAACCGGGACTCCCAGAACACGAGGAAGACGCGCTACCTCTGTTCCAGAAATCCAGCCTATCAGATTTAACAAATAATAACGTTTTTGATTTTTTTTTTCAATTTTCGAAGGAAAAAATATCATAATATTGTCAGATGGATTTCAGCAGTTTTAATTCTAAGTTCCTGCATCATATCATATCGCTATTATCAGAAATGAGCTTTTTTAAAGACTCAAGTCATAGCTTTTAAAAATGACAAATAGATATAACCTCTTAGCCTCATGTGTTTGCCCTGAGTAAGGGTTACCGTTTGACCCACCTTTCGAAATAACTCTTTACTTATGTTGGATTGGAGTTTTACATGAACAGCTGTCGAGTAATGATGAATCGCCGCTCAAATGTCAGATTTTTTTTTCCTCGATCGACTGGTTGTAGACACGAATTCCTTTTCTAGAATCTTCTTCGGAAAAAAAATAATGCTATATTGATTGACTTCGTTTAAACTGAAACTATACACACTTTTTAGATATTTTCTTTTTATCGAAGTGAACATAAAACGTGAAATTTGATGTCCCCAAGAAAACTATTAAACTTATTAAAGTGACAAATGCAATGTTTTTAGTTTCATACATGGTTCTTTACTGAAATGTGTTAATTAGTTTAAAAATTATGATTAAACAATTCTGGGAGTAAGCTACTTATTGATTAGTTAACGAATGCCTGAAATACAATTGAAAACCGTTCATTTTTACAGTAGACTTATTTAGAAAATTCCAAACATATTTGTTCGCATCTTTTTAAAGAATTTGTCCTTCAATTTACTTAATATTTTAAATGTTTTATTCTTTAACATGCGAAAGTTAATTCTTTGCTATCTGAAAAGTAATTATATGCATAATTACTCAATATTGGCTTTTTTATTGCTCCAAATTTATATCTGTGTTTAAAACTGAATTTCTATTTTTGAATTAAAATTGAAATCTATTTTTATATATTATTTATATATTATCTATATTAGAATTAAAACTGAATTCAATTTTTTGTCTATTTAAATCATAGATCTCCGTCTTTTTACCATTCTGTAGGTATTTTCACTTACCAAATTTGAAAAATAAATAAATAAAACGCCAAAATGATGCACTGTCTTGAATGGTGTCAAATAGGTACCATCGAGTGCAAACGGTTAATTAAAACAATTCTGATACTTCTTTAATATAAACATATTAATATGAAAAAATATTGGACCCTTGGAAAATAAAAAAAGATTCTATATTAGAAAATTTAAAATTTAATTCTCATTTAGAAAATTCCGTTATAGAATTTTCTATTTTAAAATTTATAATTTTATTGAAAATCTGAATCAATTTTAAAATAAAAAAACTCTTGAATAAATCTGCATTTTTCATTTCTTCTTTGCTTCTTATATGGATTAAAATAACTTCCTTTTTGGGATATTAATTTTTATATTATTAGCAACTTAAATAAATTCATAGATGAAATATTTATGACAAGATGTTTTGGCAAGATTATTTTCTTTTGTTTTACGCTTTCACGAAGTGAAGACTATTCCATGATATTAATTATTTAAATCATTTAAACTTATTATTACATTCTTTAACTAAGTATATTAACTTAAGAATTGCATTCTTTAACTACGTTTGGTCTTTTTTACTTTCTCATAGATATAGATACATTACGTAGATAAGATACCGCAATTACCAATTTGATATCCAGATTTTTTTAATGAATCGTTTTCCCGGTTTGTGGGATGGTGAGTAGGAGTGTTGAACTCAAGGTCATTAACTTCTGGGCATCGTAGTTGAATAGAGATAGTTTGGCAATAATACTACCTGGCAAGTGGCTTTGCATAATGATAACTTATTAAGTGGTAAAATTGAGACCAGAGATAGAAAATTATATAATAAAAATATCGTAAAATTTGGACCCGAGTCAAGTTGGTGCGGTTACACTGTTGAAATAAATATAGTCGCTGATAATTCGGCGAAGTCTTTTGGTGTTTTCAGAGAACTGAGGATCGTAATGCTCAATTACCCTCATTACGGTGTTGTCGCTCTTGTCGAATTTCCCAAAGAACCTAGTAGATAGCATCTTGCGAGATTCATTTATGGTAGAGTGTTTAAGACCTTTTCTGATATCGTTATTTTGGATAAAACATGCCATGTTACTAATGTAACTTACCGTTTAATAAATCTCCAATTTTTAGTTCTTCCTTAAACCGATAAACATATTCTTGTAATCTGTCTGTCTGTCGTGAACACAATAACAACAAAAAAAACACCCCATCAATCTAAATGAAATTTAATACTTGAACCTGACAACAAATTTATAAAATGATATCCTTTAAAGGAAAATCTGTCCATATGCAGGAAAACAGGATTACTTAAAAACAAACTAGCTAAATGGGTGAAATCCTGTCCTTTATTTTTAACTTGAAAACTATAGACGTATATTAAAAATCTGACCAGATTTTTTTAACAGTGTAACTGGATTCGTTTTATTCGTTTGAATGTACAAACGAATGTTTGTATGTTAAAAACGCAACGCTTTTAAATAAATGAAATTTTATTTTTAAATTTATGTTTAGAATTGTAGACTATTAAAACTTGCTAAGGAAATTCCAAAATTCCTATCCTGTTTTCTTCAGACTTTGAAACTGAAAATGTAATCTATTGAATCTCCGAGAGCTAAATTGTCCTGTGGTGTGTAAATTGTGGTTTGTAGAGAGGGGGAGGTATGTCAGCTCAGGTGTCATCCTCTTCATCCGACCGCGGTACGAGATTCATCCCAAAATAGTCCTATTGTTTCTTTAAAACGGGATATTATAGGGCTAAACTAATCCAAGAACTAAATTCTGTGGGATGGGAGGAATTTGCTGTCTTCCACCCCACCTGTACTTCTATGATACACTCTAAGGATGAAGATATTTATTTGGAGAATCGAAAAGGTCTATATCTTCCTGATGTCCGAAACTGTCAACATTCCTTGAACTTTTCGTGCATTTAGAAAAATAATAGTTAATAACAATTGTATCTGTTATTTTACGTAATTTAACTGAATAGAGTTTCTTTCTGAAAGATCTTGAGTTCTGTTGCAATATCTGTTAATATTCGCTTACCCCTCAATGGTCCCAAGAAACTGATTCCAGAATTCTTTCCATTTATTATTTATATTTTCCCTTAATGACCGCTAGAGACTTGCTGATTCCAGACTTCTTTCTACTTACAAAATTAAGGTGGATTCCATGTATTTTCATCAAATAAAATAAACTATTTTATGTTGGCATTGTATTGACTGGAGTAAGCAAGACATTAAGAGGAATGCATAAACTGTTCCATTCCATTGAAGATGTTTTCCATTTTTTTCTTCACCCGTGATGATTCCCCTGATCTTCCGTTCGTTTCGTGAAATTTCTGAATTCCTCTGTTTAAAAAAAAATGAAATGAATAATCTCGATTCGTAATGCAGTGCGTTCCGCGATGCACACCTCTCCTGGGAGGCGAGGGAGTTTCGTCACGGATTTGGGGAGCGGAAAATTGGCGAGGAATCATTAAATAAATGCTCGAAACACGTCGTCCGGCGTTTTTCGTTCTGTCATCAGTCAGATTTATTTTCCGCACCTGGTTTGAATTTTCGTTTCGCCTCGGTATCGGACAGTGACGACGAGGGATGAATTTCTGAAAAATCTATTCTTGAAAACTTGGTGCCTTCGTACGTTCCGACGCTAATTTTTTGGCCATAGAGTTCGCCATTTTGTGTCGATATTTCATTACATTAGCATCGGAGGCTCTAAACCGGATATATCGACTTTGGAAAATAAATCTTGTCTGTTATTTATAATTTCTTGCATTGTAAAATTTTCAAAAAAAAAATTATTCACAAATCTTCTGTTCTAAGCAGTTGTTAATCGAAAATCCACCTTCGGGTTATTTAATAAAATTGGGCATTTCATTTCCGTATAACAGTGGCAAGTTTCGTTACTTATGTATTAGACCGTCGACGCCAACGTTTTAGTGAGTCACTGGCGACGGATTCAAATTTGATGATAAACCGTCGAATCCAACGAAACAGACAAAATGGCGGTCGACAGTTAAGGTCAGGACAATTTTTTAAATAATGGTGGTTGTTTGCCATTATTGGTGGTTTATTGCGTTTCCAATGAGTTGCTAAAGATCGACGGTCTAATACGTAAGTACCCAAGTTTCTATCATATTTTCAATAATATTTCTTATTAAAATGACTACAAGTCTTCCTTTATGAAACTTTTGAATCAATATCATAATGTATGACTATATTAATCTAAACCGTTATTTCTTAATAGCTTATATCCGCAGAAATCTATCTTAAAGAAAAATCTATCTTTTTTTAAAAAAGGTTTTACATAGTTAATTTTTTTAAAAAAAATTGCCCAAAGGTACGCGTTTAGATCGCCCAAAGTATACATTTTTAGGAACGCGAAAACTAAAGAAAATGGTTTTGCATGCAGCGCGCAAACACGCACACATACATTCACCTTTATTACTAGTAGACATGAAATCATCATCAGTTCTTCTCACATTTTTCCCATATTAATAATAGGATGCCTTTTGTGTTTAATTTCACTGTATAGCTAAAAGAATATGTTCCCATAGTTCGAAAATAAACTAGCAGTAGGATATCTGCATCAGAAAATAGGTAGCCTCTAGGTTCGAAACCAGATTCCATTTGAAGAACCCCTGTATAAGCTCGTTTCTTCCGTCGTGACTCGAAGCTGTCCTCCTCGCTATCTTAATTTTACTTCGAGTGAAAAAATAATTATTAATTGAATTAAATTAAATAGTATATGAATAAAGGCCATTTTCTAAAATTCAACCATTTACTTTTTAAACTATCATAAACTTACACAAAAAAAATTATTTCAAAAAATAGACTATTTGGATTTACGTTAGCTGCTATAATTGCTGTCACACATAAAACAAATGCGCGTAATATTCTTTGAATGGAAACATTACCGAGAGTGATCGCACGTTGAACTGAGAATTTCGAAATGGAATCCTCCTCAAGAAGGGGTGTTTTCCTCCCCAAATGACCTTGCTCCAACAACAGATGGATCGACAACAATCATTCCACGGATGCCTCGAGACAAGAAACAAAAAAAGAGAAGGCCATAATTACCTTCAAAGAGGCCTCTGTGACCGAAAAGGAAATATTCCAGAGGCTATTGCTTCTTTCATAACACTCTTCCATCTGAAGAAAAATTCACGATTTGACAAAGTTTATTACTCTTGGCAGTTAGGCGTTAACAAATATCGTTGTGGGCCATAATGCATTGCATTAAATGCATTGTTTTCTCTTTTGTAGGTTAAGAATTCTCTATTATCCGCTTATGTGGGATTTTGTAATGGCCTTTCTAAGCTTTCTTTTTTTAGAATATCAATGACTTCGGATTTTTTTCAGGCAACTCGAAAACCGTCACGGTTACATGTAGAGAGAATATTTAGAATTAGCATTTTGGAATTCTTTAAAAAGAGCAATAACTAAAAGCAGGAAAGATTACATGTAATTCATAATTCATTTTATATATGCCTTTCTTTAAATGTTCTATAAACACCTTAAATAATATATTTTTTTAATATAATGAGTGACAAAGTTGTCTTAGCCTAAATCAAATATTTAATTATTATATGCATTTAACTGTTTGTACCGAAGATGCATATCTACCTCTATTTGAATATTTTACTCCGGGAAGGGGTGATGTTAAGAACATCAAGAAGGCTTTCTTTGTTTTCTTAATTAAATGCATTTCACGTTCAATTTATGCTTTTTTTTCAGTTGGTTTATCTAACTAACCCTGAGCCTCGCAACAATAGGGGTTCCGAAATGTCAACATATCGTTGTGATATATAAATTATATTATTTACAATTCAAACGGATTCAAATTATAACTAAGCACAGTTTAAACATAAACTATGCTTCAACGGATATGCATTCAAACGGATTCAATTTATAATGAAGCATAGTTTAAACGTTAACTAAAAATATAAGAATCATATTCTTTCTTTTATAATCTTAATACTGTGTTAAAATTTATTTAAAAAGATTGCTTTACTATTTTAAAAATCCCGGATTCATTAATGAAATAGTATTTAATTTTTTAAAAAATTATTCGTTTGAAAGTGTGCCCTTATGTGTGTGAAAAGAGAAAAATTATTAAAAACCAATAGTCTCGAAAGAGATCCGTAATTCATTTTATCGCCAGGTGATCAAAATTTGCTACGTATGTTTGCTTCTATAAATATAAAACCTACCATGATAAGCATGGCTTAAAGATCTTTAGATGATTTTATGCCTGCCATTTTTGCCCACTGATCCTGATTTTCGATTTGTTTTTGAGAGTGGTAATTTGTTTGAATTTGAAACTTGTGTAATCTATATAATATAATCTCTCTCTGTCTGTCTGTTTGTCTCTGTGTAATAAAACTCTCAATTTAAAATCAAATTTATTTCTTCATTTTCAATATAAGTCAGCCATAGTAACTTCATTCTAAAATATTCTCTTATTTCCACAGCCATTCCGCTTGATCTAGTTGATTAATTCAACAGAAGCTTTGTAAAATTGCTGAATCAGCCAAACAACGGCTACTTTCCCATACTCCAAGTGTAGGGATAGAAATTGGCCAGCTTTGCAAATTTCATTAAAAGATCCTTACGATTCCCTTGCACGAGCTATACATGTGATTGACATGCATCAAAGATCCCTGTTAAAATCTAAAGGTATATATTCCGAGGGATAAAAGTTTAATGAGCTCTTTCGTCATTCCGTTTTGTGCTGTTGTGCTTGTTGCTTTTGTTTGTACATAATGTCTTCTTCCCGTGGTAGCAGAAAATTCCTTCCTTTTTAACTCTTAAAAAAACGGCTGTATTAATTCTTTTGTGTGTTTTCATTTTTGATGAAAATAATTATACGTTTAAAAATTTAAAATCAAGTATATAAGTTAGTGTGATGTACTTGGTTTTAGCGAGAAGTCAAAATATTTCGTTCTTTTAACATACTTAAAAGTTTACATACAGCCAAGGTGATCGCTGGTAGTTTTTTTGTGTGCAATCTTTGGTTACTAATGGAACCATTTATTTCTTGAAGAAACCTTTCGATAATCGTCTGCTTACATAAAAAACCAGGAAAGAGTAATATCAAAGAAAATAAAAGTTCGATTTCTCTCAAGCTGATCACGGTTAATCTGTTTTGATGAGCATAACCTCTCAACAATCGCAAACGGTCACATTTATTTCCATAGCTGGTTGATTTTTCATCCGTTCGCTTCTTCATTCAGCCACGAATATCGTTTGCTTGTTTTATTGACTTCTTGTTTTCCTTGGTGGCATCAGCAGTGAAGGTGAGCATAAAACTGGAATGACTCGACCTTCTTCTTCTGTGCTGGAATTCCGCTTGGAATTCTTTCGAATTCATTAACGATGAATTTATCTTTTTACTTTTTGTTTTCGGAGTCTTGGTGAGCCGTACAGGTAGCAGTTAAACCGCCAGTTAAAACCAGTCTTTCTGAAGTTGAATGGCATAAGGAATGGTTGCAAAGGGTTGCGCAGACCAAAAGTGTAAACAATGATTGAATTGCCTTTTTGAAATGCGTGAACATCTATGATTTCTTTCCTTTGAATGCATTGTACTTACATAAAATGAAAGTTATTTAATTTTTGTGAAGCCTAATAAGAGTTTTAAAAAATCGTCTGCCTCACTATTGACATTTAACTCTAACTTTGCCTCCGTCCAGCATTCTTACACGTTTTCATTTGTATTCTTTTTTCTGATGTATTTTTATGTTCGTGTTTATTTGTTATTTAGTTGTAGAAATAAGGGATTGCTTATAAAATATTTATCGTTTCCAGTTTAAATAAAATAGAATTTTAAAATAAACACGAGAAAGTATCAAACGGTAATCAATTTTTTTAATAGTAAAAGTAAAGTAATAGAGTTAGTAATAATAAATTCTTTCATCAAGGTATTATTGATTTTTTTGGTACATTCCTTTGTAAAAACTTATTAATAATAATAACTGGTACAAAAATATTTCGCTTATTTGTTTCCTATAGCGATATTTGGTGCCAAATATTCTGATTAAACATATTTGGAAAATTATTTTCAATTACGTCACTGACTTTTAACACTTCTTGATTTCGAAATAGTCAAGGACAATTTAAGTGCTTGAAAAAAAAACTTTTAAAACTTTGCAAATAATTGAAAGGGCGTTATTTAAATTCCTTTGGGAAATTCATTATGAATATAAAAATTCATTTTAAAGTCATTTAATAATACGAGTTCCAAAACGAATGCCACAAAAGAAACCACCAAATATTTTGGATACGAATGAACCCTTACGGCATTTTCTACCGAGGTATTTTAAGTTGTTAATTTTCATTTCTTTTCAAAACTGACGGGGACATTTGCCACGACTTCCTGGTTCCTATACCCGCGGTGAAAATGAGATGAAATTAAATGTAGATATTTTCTTGGTGGCCCTTATCACTAATTTCCATTAATTTTTTTATTTCATATTTTTAAAATTCAGGATTGCAAAATTAAATTAAAATTCAAGATTCCTTGCAAAGTTACGAAAAAAATAATTCATTAAATCAAGGATTTTAATTTATCTATTGTAGTAAGTTGATCTTAAATTTCCAATAAGGAGAATTACACTTTTTTTGTATATACCGGGATTAAAAATCATTTTAGAATTTAAAAAATCTACATATACTTACTCAAGAAGTATTGAAATAAAATTGGTGTAATTATTATAATATCTGTTCAATCATTTAAAACAAAAACTATGTTCTTTTTTTGAAAAAAAATTAAAATTCTGGATTTTATTAACATTTTCTATAATTGAAAGCCAAATCGTTTACTAAAGGGTTTTGAGTTCTTAAAAAATACTTTCCTGTGACGGTCGATAACTTTTAGCTCCAAAATATTCCACTGTTCTTTGATGTAGAATTAAATTAATCCCGTTTTATTTCATTTTTGATTAAAAATGAAAAGTTAATAGTTTTTTAATTTTTCCATGATATAATTTTAATAGCGTTACCAAAAAATTTAATAATGTCAAATATGTTTCAATAAAATGAAAGCGAGTTCTAAATAATAACCTTATTACTTAGAATTTTCCCTTAAGAGAAATTGACAATTAATTTTCTTCTAATAAATTTATATAAAATACTATTGAATTGATATTTTTATACGAAATCCTTTCTTTATATATTCTACTACATTATCTTTATAATTTGTATAGTTATATCAAAGAATATTAGCAAAACACAATTATCCCTAATTTAAATTCTTGAACTGTTTTAATAAATAAAAAGAAATAAAGAATTCTACTCTGCCCCACTAATCCACAGTTCGAAAATAATTAGAGCATATTTAAAATTGCTTTAAGAACATAATCGCAGATGTTCTTTCAACTCTTACCACGAATCGAGTCCATTTGCCTTTATGAACGGTAAAACACTTTTAAAATCCGAACTGCTTCATTGACAATTTGATTGGATTATCTTTCAACGGCAGACGATTTTCTCACACTTTTTCGAATACCGCTCTATTATTTTCGCATTAGATTTAAAGTAGAAGTAATTGATTCACAGATTTGGATGCAGCAACCGGTTTAGATTATGAACATTCTCTAAGAATAATATAAGAATTGGGTTGTTCCATTGATTCCAGATTTTTAGTCTGGCTGTGACCTAAATGAATCGCTACCATTAATCATATTAAAATAAGATGATTATACCATGCATGTAAATAAATTTTCTGATGATGGTTTTTGAATAAACTTTTCAATAAAATGATTTATTGTAAAGGATAAACAAATTCCTTCCAATTTTTTGAGTATACTTTGTAAAAAATATGATTTTTGTTTTTATAAAATTGAATGCGCTTGTAATCGAAGGGAATCGTGTTAATGAATCTTGAAATTCCAGATCTCCCCAAGTCCGACAAAAGCATTTCTGGAATACTGTATATTTGTCAGTCAGAGAATACAATAATTCGGAAACACTTTTAATTAGACGCATGAAATTTGGTAAATAATTTTAATAGGAAATCTGAAGATAACTTTCATAGAGTAGTTATTCATTAAAAGAAAAGTATCTATCTGCTGGATTGAAATCAAATGAAATTGATAACTTCAGAACGTTAAAGATGTGTGTAAATAAAATACAGTGCATATTTTTAACATTTAAAATATAGATTGGTGTTAAATTTTGAACGTAAACCTTCGATGGGTTGACCATTTGTCGGTTTATTAATTTGTATGGCGTATGTATGTAAATGATATGATTCTAATGGGGAATGACTTAAATGAAACTAGCTCTTCGCCGCGACTTCGTACGCGTGGAAATTTTGACGTGTATATGTGAGAACTGACAGTCCAATCACAATGTAAAATGTTATCAAAACCGTATGCATGCATAAATTTTCAACGTCAATTGTAGTAACGCAAAGACGTGAATTTTAAGCACCAGTTGGGGTAACGCAATGCAGATTAGAAAATTTTAATTTCAATTCGACTGTTTTATTTTTATTCAAAGGAACTTCTGAAGGAATCAAAAGATCTATTAATTGACAATATTTAATTAAAAAAATTTTCATACACTACGAAAATAAACATAATCGTTTGAAATAACCGGTCGAAAACATGTTACATCTAACATCTTTAGCGTGGGAGAAAAAGACTACTTAAAAGCTATGTACTTGAAACTATAAAAGAATTTAAAAAAATTTAATCGAAAATGATGAAAATAGACAAAAGGGATATGTACAGCAAGAAAAAAATCAAGAGAAATGAACAGGAAATATCGAATTATATTAACACAAGAATAGCGTAAGAAAAAAAATTAATAAACCTTCCTTTAGAATAAGATAATATTAAAAGAATACCGGAAATAGAAAAATAAAAACAAACGATTCAAAAAGCTCAGGCAGATGTTTTCAGTATTTTTTATTTTTTGGCGGAAAAGTTAGTTTTTAATTAATAAAAAATTAACCCCTCGATTAACCGGAATATAAATTAGCCTATGTCCTTCTGTAGACTATAATCTATCTCTGTGCTAAATTTCATCCAATTTCCTTCAGCCGTTCTGGCGTGATTGAACCCCATCATCCATCCATCCAAACTTTCACATTTATAATAGTAGTATAGATTTAATTTTTTAAAGTTTAAATATTTATTTGTTTATAAATACTGTAATTCTATATCGAATTTTTGATTCAGCGTATCAAATATAAGAACTACTTATTCATAGTCGTTTTTTACCCCTGGTCAGACTTAGAAGCGCAAATGCTCTAATTTAATAATATAAAAATTCTTATGATCTTTAAAAATAAAAATCTGATAATTGATTATGTTCACAGTTCTGTCCAAAGTAGACAGTTTTTTTATGTCTTCTGGGAAGGGAATTACATCTTTTTCATGAATATTGGAAAATTACATTCACATCTCTTCTGTTGGATTTTTTCTCTTGTAAGTAATTGTACTATAGCTTAAAACATAATGCAACTTTAAATGCTTTTGGGAAATGGATTTAATATTGACGTTTTTATTATTTTACGAGCCTTATCGACACTTCGTTTCTTCAGTCGGTTATGATTTGCCAACCTTCTTTTATATTAATACAAAAATGAGATTGCTCCATCTATTATTATTGCGGTTTCCTGCCTGTGACCCAAATGAGTCGTTGCCATTCCTCATAGTTGGAATTCTGTTGCTACAATTCGTGAAATGGCTGGCCCACGTGCTATTCGTGAAAGGTCGGCTGCCCATAAGTCATTGTCTTCTCAGCCAGGGTGTCTTCGGGATTTTGCTGCTTTTGGGAGGTTTTTGAAAAGGGCGTTAGGTACACGGAAAAGGGTGGAGTACTATTTACTTGAGAATTTGAAAGCAAAGGGTTTGTTCGGGTCACTTGTCAAATTTGATTTAACAAAATAACATCGAAACAGATAAGAGTATTATGAAATTGTTGAATGGATATGTCGCATGCACTTAAAATCATCACTTGAAAGAATAATCGGATTTTTATGACTTATGTAGCATTAAATGAAGCCAATGTTGAAAAGATTGATTAGCTTACTAGTATAAATGGTAAATTTCGTGTGTATATATATATATATATATATATATATATATATATATATATATATATAATATAATTAATAGGATTTTTATTAAAAGTAAAAAATACAAGAAAGTAAAAAAAACGCCATGATTTATTTTTTTATTAGGACAATCTACACCAGCTCTATGGAACAATCTCAAATTCAATTATTTAAGTTTAACTAATTCGAAGTTTATCAATTCTAATTTCATTTTTTGAATTTTTACAATTATTTATTTTGAGAATCAATAAGGCGTAGTTCTCGTTGAATGAAAAAGAAATTATTCTATTTAATGCCTAAAAACTGTTTGAGAATTCGTAAAAAATCGTTTGATTCTATTTTGTGTAAAAAATGTAAAAAATTAATTACTTCTTTCATATATGCAACAAGAATATATTCTGATTCTGATTGCGATTATATTGTATATTTTATTTCTGAATTATTCGTGTAAGTTTATATAAAGTATTGCTATGTTTTTTTTTCTTGACATAAGCTTTACAGTTGATATTTTTTTAAATTTTAGAAGTTATTTAATTGTAAGTAAATAAATATATTAAATGTGGAAAAATAATTTTAAACAATTATTTAGCATTTAATTATTGAAGTAAGCTTTTGTTATATCTTTTCCATTTCATAAAGAAACGTAATTTTTAAATCATCTATTTTATTTCTAAACTGGTCAAAATTGCCGACCAATGATTCGCCAGTAATTTCGATTGCATTTACTTTCAACAGAGTTTTTAAGCACACTTAAAATTTATAGTTCATTCAAAAATATTTCAAAGCATTTGTAACAAAGAATCAAAGCAGTAGCATTTTAAATGCTTATACCTAATCTATTCCGCTGTACTTTAAATTTAAGAAATTCAGCTTCAGAGGAAAATTTTGAAGGAATTTTTGTTGATTTTTTTTAATCACTCTTTCAACTGTTAGGCTTTAAAAAATATTTTTGAAAGCAATTTTTATATTGTTCCATACAAGATAATAAAAATATATTTTACTTAAAACAACTAAAAATTTGCAAAATTTTATATCCTTAAAGAATTATGCCAATTTTAAGACAAATTTTAAGAAATTATGCATCTTAAAGGCCCTAGTTCTACTTTTTTTCTGCAATTGCTACAAAAAAGCTGTTATTTGCGTTTTAATAAAATCTTGAATTCAGTATTATATAAGCAATCACTTATTTAAAATATGCGGAAAGTGTTTGATGTTAGAGAATCTCCCATCCATGAAGTTGAAAAGGGAATACAAATGCTCTGTGAAGGTTTTTCAAAATATCGAACAATCGAATTTTGAACTGACATCATGAATTAGTTATTTGCTCTTTTTTTTAAAAAAAATCAAATTTTATACCTTGACAAGATCCTGTCTGAAAAATTCAAGGTTGAAATAAATTTTTGTTTGTATGTTTTACTTGAAAGTGAAGCAATGCAAAGCACTTTTGTTTTTATTTCTTCGTTTTTTTATTATATGTAAAAAAAAGATTTAAATGTAACGTATCTAATTTTAGAATTACATTTTTTTAAATAATTGTATCTAGTTTTTTTCATTGTTTAACATTACTGGAGGAGCAGAATGAATCGCCAACAAATATTCAAATAAAATAAATCATCGGCAAATATTCAAATAAAATAAATCATCGATAAATATTCAAATAAAATAAATTACAGATAATATTCAGGTTAAATAAATCGCAAAAACAAATATTCAGATAAAATAAGTCAACGAGAAGTATTCAGATAAAATAAAATAATTCACCATCAATTATTCAGATAAAATAATTCATCAATTTTCCAGATAAAATAATTCGCCATCAATTTTTCAGATAAAATAATTCGCCATCAGTTATTCACATAAAATAATTCGCCATCAGTTATTCACATAAAATAATTTACCAACAACTATTCAGATCAAATAATTTACCAACAACTATTCAGATCAAATAATTTACCAACAACTATTCAGATCAAATAATTCACCAACAACTATTCAGATCAAATAATTCACCGACAAATATTCAAAAAAATCCCCGACGAATATTCAAATGGAATAAATCATTAATATGTTGATTAAGTTTAAAATGTGGAGACGTAAACAATTAACATTAAATAAGCCTACAAAATGTCGAAATACTTCACCTCCGTAAATGAATTTGGGTCAATAATTTAAATTTTTGGAACAAAACGAAAGCTAATTTCAAGCTTCGAACGTTACCAGACATTCCATTTTCGTTGTTGAAGTATTAAAAGAAATTCAGTGTCTAAAAATCATTTAACATGTATTGGGAATGATGTTGTGTCAGGATGGAAAAGTGAGATCATCTGTTATGATGGCATCGTTTTCCATTCATCTGACCTCAGACCGCGAATTGATGAATGAAGCTTTTTTTCTTCTTTCTTATCAATATATGTTATTTTAAAGAAGCCAAAACATTCAGTCATGGCATAAATTATAATACTAAATCATCAATTTGCAAAAAAAAAGTAATTAGTCTTTTATTCCTTGAATGTTTACTTATTGAATGTTTTGCTTATTTTGAAAACTGATATATGGAAGACATTTCACTCTGACTCATAAAATCGTGAATACTTAATCTACATGAATAAAGTCTAAATTCTTAAATTTTTTTGTACTTTTAAAATTCGAAACTACTGAACGTATAACTGATGTACCCTGTATTTCAGGCAATCCAGAGTCTCACCAAAATTAAATCGGGAACTACCTACAAATACGACGGGTATTTAATGAAATTGGTTGTCAAATCTTTAGCACTCGGGAAAAGCAGCCAATACATTACCATTGTCTCGGAGATTAACAAATGAAAATTGGTGCTTAATCTTGATACTATATCCTTAGATCTATGGACAATTCAACAAAATGGCATGTACACCTACTATTACTCAATTTTCATTCAAATTTTGTGAAAAATAAGGAAAGCTGTAGCAATGCTCTTGTGACAATTATTTCAATGTTAAATGTTTTTTAATTGTTTGTGTATCTAATGCACTTGCAGTACAATGCTAAAAACAACCAATCAAAGGAAGTTTATCTTAGCCAGTGAGATTCTCGACTTTCTAATATTCATACAATTTTGGTAAGGTCTTTATTTATCTTCAGAGCTTAATAAACAATTATTTTTTATGTCCTTTGAAAGTCATTCCACTCAGAGATTTGATACCAAATCTAAATTTCGGATGATCAAATCATGTGTTAATTTTCATATGTTTAGCCCTTTGCGATTTTGAACTATCCCATTTTGCACGTTTAAGTATGGGTAGGTGTGTTGTTGTTGTTACTTATGACGCTTGCTATATTGGACATGCCCCCGCGGATATAGCAGATTTAAACCGAAAGGAGCGTCTCTCGTTTTTGAAGTAGCATTAACTAGGACCAAGAGTACGACTTAGCTACACACTCACCACATTCGCTTGCACAACCTCTTTTTAAAGGGGGGCATTCACACATCTAACATATAGCACACAGAACAACAGCCATGCTCGAACCGGGACTCCCAGAACACGAGGAAGACCTGCTACCTCTGCGCCAGAAAGCCGGCATGGGTAGGTGTACATGCCATTTCGATGAATTGTCCATAGATCTAAGGATATAGAATCAAGATTAAGCACCAATTTTCATTTGTTAACCTCCGAGACAATGGTAATGTATTGGCCGCTTTTTCTGAGTGCTAAAGATTTGACAACCAATTTCATTCAATACCCGTCGTATTTGTAGGTAGTTCCCGATTTAATTTTGGTGAGACTCTGGATTGCCTGAAATACAGGGTACATCAGTTATTTACAAAGTATAATTATTGCGTATGAGGCTTGCTTACAAGGGATAATTGTTTTCGTTACCCCAAGAGGTAGTTTGGTTCCTAAATTGTAGTTTGTGCAAAACTGCCATTTCATGAGGGTTGTAAACATTCAATCTAACGCCATGAGCCAAACGTCCTTCCGTTGATATGGAGTGGAAGTTTGAAGATGGGGTGTCGTTCCAGTTGCTGTTTCTGCCTTTTGTTTGGACTTACGAAGTCTGTCTTAAAGTAATTCTAGTGTCATTTCTAAACAGTACTTTAATGTAATTATACAAAACTATCATGCACTATTTTTTGAATTTCAGCTATTAGTTCACACTCTCCCTATATATATTTATATATCTTGTTCAAATTTTCAGTCGTTGATAAAATATTTTTTATTCATCCACTCAAGTCCAAATACAATTTTTTAAAACTTGTGGTGGATGACACTCGATAGAGTTTTTTAAAAATTTTAATTCATTCATTAAATTTAATTCCTTTTTAATAATTTAAATTTAATTTCAGCTATTTGTAATGAAAATCGAAATCGACAAGCAGCGGCTCTGGTTGTAAAATACAAGGATTTCAGTATTTTTCAAGTGAAAGTGAATGCGTTTTCAATTCTTGAGAAAATCAATAATTCCTTTGATAAATTATTTATATTAATGGTAATTATTTAATACGATGTTTCTTTGATGACCTAAGTAGGAACTGACTTAATGATTTATATATATAGATATTACTTCTTTTAGTTATGTTCGTAAAATTGGCAGCTTAATTGAAGAAAATTTTGTTCCGAAACTCAAAGAGTCTTCGGAAAATTTGTAGTTCTTAACCCCAGTTGTTCCCGTAATTATCATACTGTCGTTATTAAACTTTATATAAGGAAAAAAGACAGTTTTGTGAAATATTTTATTTTAAAATTAACCTAAATAAAAAATATATAAATAAAAATTATTGCATATTTTTTCCCTTGGAAAATGTTCGGCAGACGATATTTTCTGTTCTTTTGTTATACATTTTAACTCATTAAATTAATCCAACTCACCCTGAGCATTACTAATAAAGCTAATTTAATAGTTTATTGAATTTAATTAGTCTAACAATTTTTTTACATCTTGCTTTCTAGGGCGTTTATAAATATACATTTCATCAATTTAATTTTTTTCATCTTGTTTATAAGGCATCCTCAAATAACACACAAGAAAGTGACCCGATTTTCCCATTTATATTACAGTACCTGATTTTGGCAACACGAACTTTATTTTTATTGTCCCTTCCTTATTTTACCAATAATTTGCTCCCTCTCCTAAATTAACCTAAAAATGCATCTAATGCGTTTATGTTGCATTTCCTTTCAACATTTCCTTATATATTCCACCCGATAAAAGGCAAATTTCAACTCATCCACATGTATAAAGGGGAAAAAAGGAATGGAGGAAGAGAAAAAAAAATTCGAATTCCATCCAAATCATGTGACATGCCGTATATTCGGCGGAATACAAGTCACTAGGACAGCGCAGGAATTGTTTTCTTATTTATTGGCCGATTCATTTCTGGAATTGTTGGTGTTTTATTGGGGCACGAGGAATGCGATGTTCCATTGTTCGAAAGTATATTTCCTTCCCTCCCCTTTCTCGAATCGCTCATAAAATGTCTAAAGTTTTCTTCTCTGTAATTTATCGTTTGGATTTAAGTGACGCGAAATCAGAAATGAAAGTTCCGTGGCAGTTTGAAACCTTTTGTTGTTGTTTTTTGTCTTCTTGACTGATGAAAGCAAAATGCTTTTAGTGTTTATGGTTAATGAGGCTTATGCTAACAATGTATGCTACTCGCTTACTCTGTAATTTGCATTAAATGTGCAGTTGTTCTGTTTTCGTTTTGGAGCTTTGGAAGATGCGCATTATGGGCCCTGTTTTAATAAATTGATCGATTTTAGTTTCACATTTTTTTTTCTTAATCAACATAACATTTTAAGTTGATTTTTTAAAAATTACTTTTTATTTTTCTTGTGTTGTTACTCATCTTTACAGAGCGTAGTGTAAACATTTGGCTATACGTCTATATTTTCATTAATACGCTTCATATAACTGTTCTAAAGGTATTTGAAAATTCTTTTTTAAATGCTTTTTGATTTAAAAAACACAAAGAAAATTTTTGTAGCAAAGAAATTGGTGTAATACGAAAGATTCACTCATGTATTAAATGAATTCTAAAGTATAGCTGAATTTTGTTGCTCTGCATCTTCAAATAATAATTCAATTGCTCTAATATAATAAGTATCTAATTAACTAATAATATAATAAGTATTTGAGTGAGTAAAAGTGTAATAGGTATTTGAGTGAGTAAAAGTGTAATAGGTATTTGAGTGAGTAAAAGTGTAATAGGTATTTGAGTGAATAAAAGTAATAGGT
>JAOUZG010013995.1:3175412-3191682 GCA_026289955.1 Argiope argentata | reverse complement strand
AAATAAGTATTTGAGGGGGTAGAAAAATAAGTATTTGAGGGGGTAGAAAAATAAGTATTTGAGGGGGTAGAAAAATAAGTATTTGAGGGAGTAGAAAAATAAGTATTTGAGGGAGTAGAAAAATAATAAGTATTTGAGGGAGTAAAAAAATGAGGGAGTAGAAGCTTATAAAATTATTCGCTTAAAATTTTTGAGATAAATATATTACCTAGTTTCTGAACTAAAAAAATGAGCTGTATTTCTATCAGCTTTTTAAATATTCTTGTTCAACCGATAAATAGCATGGCTTTTTTTTCATCGTGAAGCATAAAAAAAACATAGAATATTTTTGAATAATTATATTTTTTAGTTCTATTATTTTCTAGTTCGGGATCTGCAGGCCATATCGTGAATTTATTATGCCGAATATGAACAAAAATTATGCATGATATTTTAATTGACGAGGTTTTTCGTAAAATATATTCTGTCAAAGATTCTAATTTGAATAAATAGCTTTTGAAAGATATAAAAAAAAGCATATGAATTTACAAGTATAAGAACACTTCATTTTCTTAAGAAATGGACTTGGAAACAATAGTCAAATATTTTTATATTAAAATACTATTCAAATATTTAAAATGTTGAATAAAATAAAATCTTATTTTCATATAAAAAATATTTTTTTCACGTGGTCACCTACCTTAATCTAATTCATAAGTCAAATCTGCCGGTTACATTAAATCTTAAATTCACAAAAATATGTAAGGAAACCAGTTACTAACTAGGAACGATTTACTTTTTCATGTCTAAATAATCAAATAATTTAGAATGTGCCGAAATCGTTATCACATGAATAAAATAATCGTTTATTTTTGTAATGGAAATTCTTTTCATTTACAGTGAAATTGCTATAAATATTGCCCACGCAATTCCATAGCTTTTTGATAATCGGTTTTATTCATTTCGTTTTATTTATGAAAACAACTTATGTAAAGGATTGGGTTTGCTTTGATAGGACAATTATCCTCCTACAGAATAAATTTCTTCCTTCGTTATTATTCGAATACCTTGCAATTAATCTAATCCGAGATTTGTTTAATTCATGTAGGTTAACCACTTTTTAGATATATAAAAGATATCTAATATTAATGTACATATTAAGATTTTTATAAGCATTCTAATTTTGCATAAACAATAAGCTGAAAGAAATCAAACCAGGATATTAAAAAATAGAATAAATATGACATATTAAAGAATACAATAATGTGAAATGTTAGAACCAGAAGGGAAGTATTTAAAAAACAATAAATTAAAAAAGCATATTTTTTAAAAATATTTTCTTAATTCTTACTATTTTTTTAACCTGCACTTGATAGTTAAAGCAGTTCATGTGAAATAAAAATGCAATTGCCATGCCATCTAATTCCCTGTTGTCTTATCCTGTATTGTGATGTTACTTTTTTTTCTGTTGCAAATGCAAATGTGTTTGTATTCTGAGATCATGAATCGATTCCATAGAACTCATTGACATACAGAAAAAAACAGAATATCTATACTACTCTTTATACATGTAAATGTTTGGATGTATGGGTGGTGATAGTTAATCTCACCAGAACAGCTGAACGAAATTGGATGAAATTTAACACAAATATAGATTATAGTCTAGAAAAGAAATAGACTAATATTGATTCCGATTAATTGAGTTGTTAATTATTTTATTAATTAAAAGTTAACTTTCCCGCCAAAATTCTTCATTTCCTCATCGCCAAAACAGCAAGTCTTCAGTTTTCCCCCCACGCTAATAAGATTAGGCTTAAAATGTTGTCGACGATTATTTCAAACGTTTCTGTTTATTTACTTAGTGCTTGATATATTTAAAATTAAACTTTGTTAATTAATCGATTTTTTCGGATTCATTTTGAAGTACTTTTGAATTAAAATAAAAAAGAATAATGGAAATTAAAATTTTCCAATATGTATTGCGTTACCCCTTCTGACGTAGAAAATTCACACATTTGTGTTGTCCGAATTCGTGTTGAAAATTCACGCATGCATACGGTTTGATAACATATTATATTGTGATTGGACGTCAGTTTTCACGCATATACATCAAAATTTCCACGCGTACGAAGTCGTGGGTAAAAAATAGTAAACAACATAAACGCTTTTTCAAAGGTTGTTTATTACAAAACATTATTTTCTTGTGTTTAAAAAAAATCACTTTTTTAAACGTTGTTGTTACTTATGGCACTTGCCTAGGGACAACCCCCCCCCACTAATACAGCAGCCAATTTAAGCCGAAAGGAGCGTCTCTTATTTTTTTTAAGTAGCGCCAACTAGGGCCAATAGTACGACTTAGCCACACACTCACCATATTTGCTTGCACAGCCCTTTTTTACAGGGGGGCACAGTCACACACCTCACAGAGAGCACACACAAGAACAACCATGCCCGAACCGGAACTCCCGGAACACGAGGAAGACGTGCTACCTCTGTGCCAGAAATTCGGCTTAAACATTGTTATTCTAAGAATACCTTCCATTTTGAATAATTTTATTTTAAGAATATTTATTTTCACATTACCAAGATGCATAAGTTGTCAAAACAATGATTATATGATTTGTAGAGCCTACACTACTCCCTTTCCAAACAACAATTACGATACAAGGAGAAAAAATTGCAATAAAATGCGTAAATGATATTTTCAGGAAATTTATAATCATTGAATCTACGAATATTATATTATATTAAATTAAATGATCATATAATAATCTTATTAATGTTTTGGAAAAGTAGTTCTTCTACTACTGCATTTTTTTTTCATTTTGAATCTTCTGTCTTTCCATTTTTAATCCTGTTCCGTGATGGTTATGGTCCAGTTAAGTCTGGGTCACTAAAGTAATGTAGTAGTCACAACATTACAAAACATTATTTTTTTGTTGTCTAAACAAATAACTTTTCAAAAATCTCTTTCCTTTTTAAATTTTATTATACTGAGAAGCCTTTCCTTTTTATACATTATTATTCTGATAATATTTTTATTCTCAAAATATTTGTCTTATAATGTTGCCATTCGCCTTCTCCCTAAAGGTGTTAAAACAGATTGTTTATTTGCAGAATCCACATTTTTACCCATTTAGTATTTTTGAATGTTATAAACAATCCGAAAATAAATTGATGTCCTGTTCGGAAATGAATTAGTTAACTTATTCTGTCTAAAAAGGATTTATATTTACAAATATCAATATTCTGATGTTATAATTTTAATATAAGTGAGAATGAAATTTGATGTTAGCTGAGATGTTTAGCTTAAAATCCATTGTAATTGAGCACAATACTTTAAAGATTGTTTTTCTTCTTCCCCTTTTTTTTGCACAAAAAATTGATTGCGCCTATCAAATAAATCATGCCGAAAAGAAGATTTGAAGAAAAAAAATGTCTAAGTCAATCAACTTCTGTATAGCTATCTTTAGGAATCTTTTGAAAGGTTCCGCTGCAAATTCATTGTAATTGAAGAAAATTCTGCAGATATTTTTTGCACAAAAAGCTGATTTTACTCATGCTGCGCCAAACAAATAAATCATGTCTAGAGGAAAAATTTGAAGAAAAAAATGTCTCTAAATCAATTAGCTACTGGATGGCTATCTTTAGGAATCTTTTGCAAGGTCCCGTTGCAAATTCATAGTAATTAAACAAAATTCTGTAGAAATTGTTTTTTGTACAAAAAGCTGATTTTACTCATGATGCTCCAATCAAATAAATCATGTCGAGCAGAAAGTTTGTAAAAAAAAATTATAATTGCAAATAAATCAGCTACTGTATAGCTATCTTTAGGAATCTTTTGCAAGGTCCCGTTGAAAATTCATAATAATGGAACAAAATTCTGCAGAAGTTGTTTTTTGCACCAAAAGCTGATTTTACCCACGCTGTGCCAATCAAATAAGTCATGCCGGTAAGAAGGTTTGAAGAAAAAAAATGTATGTAAATCAATCAGCTACTGTATGGCTATCTTTAGGAATCTTCTGCAAAGTTCCGTTGCCATTCTTCCGACGATTATACCAAATGAGTTTTCTCTCCCAAATGAATACCTTCTCCAGCAGTCTGACCAAAGAACAGCCACCGGGCACAATAAAAATTGCCTGAACTTGCTGGCAATGTCAATGGGAGCCCCAGAAAACAACATTGAGCGATGGCATCGCTTCATTGACTGATATTTTTAACGAGGTGCTGCTTCAATGCACTTCTTTCTCCACCGACTATCGGTATCGCCCATCTCAATCGACAGCCCCGCGGAACGATGAAGAAAAAAAGTAGCTGTACAAACGGAGGTTGGAACAGCAGCCTTATTGTGGACGTCCATTGGACTGTGAAAGGAACCACACATAATGGTATATAAAGGACCACAGCCAGGGAGGAATGTGGAGTGACCCACATCTTTCTTGCGTGTGGAACATGTCTACAGAGGCTGACCTCTGGCCAGGGCTGTCTACGTGCGATCTGGGGCTGATGAATCAACAGGAAACGCGTGTGGGACCTTTTTTTTCACGAAATGATATTAGATGGGGAAAAAAAAGTCGAATAAAGGGGATGTTTGCACATGGTGTGCCGTGACAATGAGTGGCGTGTCAATTTGTGATGGAACGCCGTTACCAGATCCAGAGCTGTAATGAGAATGAAATAGAATTATATCGTTGAAATAGACAAGCTAGGCATTGTATTTTATTTGAGCGCTTGGCTTATCAGTGATGTAATCATGTTTCGGAAATAAACATATTTGAAAGATGATTGACTTTAATTGTTTTGTTACTTGAAATAGAGGTAGGGATATTATTTCATATAATTTAGGAACTGTTAAATATGAAATGTATTTATATATAACTGATAAGTAATATTGTTAGGTGCAAAAATTGGTGTCGTCTATCAAAAATAATATTGCTTTTTTGAGTTTAAATAATCCATTTTATTTTAGGTTGCCATAAATTATTTCATTTCAGTGAGAAAATGTCTATTATATATTAACCAAGCTTTAGATGTAAACATTTCTTTTATATTTATTATTATCATGTAAGACAATGGTATTGTTTTGGGAATGAGGTTTTCTGGAGTCTACAAGGATCCATAGGTGAAACATAAACATTTTAATCCGTAGGCAAAAAAATTCAAATTTTATTACCTGCACGAGTATCTCAAAAAATCAGCTTTGAATAACGCGTTGCCATTGCATTTACAAAAGCTCTGATTTAAAAATAATAAGTTAATGGCTACAGCAAATAAAACCTTAAAAAATGCAATTTTGAGTACGCGATTATACGAAGTGAAATGAATAGGAAATGTGATATTTTTTTAAACAATGAATGCGAGAGAAAATGTTTTTGGATCGTTTGCAATACTAAAGTGACTCTCGATGAAACCATTAAAATGAATAAAAATATAATTTAAATTTCATGAGCACGTGGTGTTTCGACATGATACATTGAAATATGCATAGAATATTTCATTTTAATCTTTTTATAATTAATTATTTATTTTTTATTTTCCCGATTGTTAATAAGCAAAAAATGTTTAATAAAAATTTTCTCTTTCATTATCACCAATGTTGGCATTTTTCACATTCATCTTATAATACGTTGATTCAAAATACAGCCCTAATTTACGGTGGGGAAATGTTAGCGTCTTCATATTCAATGAGATGAAAGGCTCGTACATATGAGATTTTTTAAATATATATTATAACGTGTAATGAAATCAAGGTCAAAATAAATTTTAAATACAATGTATAGTTAACAAGAGATCTTGTACAATATTTCTGCAATGTTATGTGAATTATAATTACTGTTACCATATTGTGCCGGTTGGGCATTTTGTTCTAATACCGAAAACTCTCTTAAATACACTTAAATATCTCACATTCTTTTTTTTCGTTATTTAAATCAATTTTTTTAAATAAGATGTAGCGTCTTATTAGGTCAAATAAATGCACAGATCATTTACTGGAGGTTAAGTAATAAAGCTTTAAAACATATTCTCTTTAGATGAGATATCTCAATCGAATAAATATTATGTTTTTTTTCTCGATACATTGAACACTAAAGGAAGATTACACACAAGTTCCGGAGAAGATTAATAGCATATACTTCTCTAGTTTCAGACTAAAAAATTTGAGCTTTATCTGCATATCCCTATTAACATGTAATTTTGTTTTAACAAGTATTCAACTCAAATTCTTGCTGAAATGTAACATTTCTGAAAGAACCATATATCTTGTCATCATAATGACTGTAATTCCGCATCAAATATTGGTTTCATCTTTCTAAAAAGAAGTATCCAAAATACACATTCGATGTTATGGTACTTGTGTATTAACCGCTCCCCAAGCGATGAATTGTTAAAAAACCCCCCGCCAATATGGTTTTTAGTAACTATTATTTGTCAATTATATGTGAATAATAACATACAAGTATATTTGTATGAGAGGACACGAAAAAAGGCTCGATGACATTGAATCTAATATTGAAGGTTATACATCTTGCCTTTAGAATGCCATTTTTCAAAGAAGTTTAAAAATGGTGCACTGATTCAATACATCTTCCAAACACAATAGAAATACCCGATTAGATAGTGATCTTTGGAAATCCATTGCTTGGGATGCGGTTAATATACAAGTATCCTAAAACCGAATGTATATTGTGGATAGCTCTTTTCAGAAAGCTTAAAATCGGTACATAATACAGAAATACAACACGTTTTCCAAACACAATAGAAAAAGTATTAGATTAATTCCAAAATATTTATCATTTCACTTAAAAACGGAGCTTTTAATATTATTAAAGTTAACCATGTAAATGTCAAAATTATGTTGCCCTTTTCATTCGGTACATACTGTGTGTCCGTGAATTACATTCATTTTCTTGAGTGGAAATATTTTATAAAATTCCATAAAATTTTGTCAATAAATAAACTTAACGACCCCCACAAGATTCAGTAAAATAAGAATTAGTGTAACAGTTATTTATTTACAGGATTACGTTGCACACTGTGAATTTACATATAAAAGGGGGAATGATTTAAGATATACAAATAAGAGCATGGATAAAAGCTCATAGCACATGCCATCGCCTGATCTGTACTGAGTCATCGCCTCCAGGCGTCAGAGGGCGCTGCCTCTGCGGTTTCTCTTTTTAAAGTGTCATCCATTAAAGTGTCTTTCCATAGTGTCATCCACTAAGGGTTCAAAAAAATATATATTTGAACTTGAATGGATGAATAAAAAGTATTTTATTAATGTTTGAAAATTTAAACAAGATATATATAAATAGAGTGTGAACTAATAGTGGGAATTTAGAAATGAAAATTTGGTAATAGTAGTAGTAGTAGCTAAAGGAAATTCAAGAAAATCCCATAAAATGATTGAGATATTTTTTTTTTCTTTTTTGAGAAGTAATAGGATGCAGTGGATAATTTTTTTGCTTTAGATTTACACACAAACAATTCACCCCTTCAGAGGATTTCAGAAAAAACGCTTTCTTTAATGACTATCTGCTTTTTGTAATGAATGTTTTTGTTTACTACAACGTTGGTAAACGCCATCAACAAAAAAAATAATCCAAGAATTGGTAACTTAGTTCTAATAGCAGCTGAGTCAGAAGAAAGGCCCTCAAAGAATCTTATTTAAATGGTTAATTAGCTGTGTATATGTATATATTTTTATAATCTTGATTCATTCAAAGAAAGAAACTTTTTAATACTTTGAATAAAAAAACAGTAATAATAATCAGATTAAGTAAATAAAACTTTTTTAAAAAAATCATGATGACAGATAAAGTAATTAACTTTTTTTATACAACATTTGTAGTCAACTTTTTCATTTGTAAACTAATAGTAGGAATTATAAATTATTTACTTTATTTAAAATTTTAAACATTAATTAAATTTCATTAATGAATTAATATTTGAAAAAGACTGTATTAACATTGAATATCATCCACTACGAGTTTAAAAAAAATGTTTTTGAACTTGAGTGGACGAATAAAAAATATTTTATTAATGATTGAAAATTTGAACAAGATACATATATAGGGAGATTGTGAACTAATAGTAGGAATTGTAAAAATGGTTTCTGTTAAGTCTTCGTGTAATTTATAAAACGAAGACTTAACAGAAGTAAAAAAAGGGGTCACAATATGTCAAAACACTGAATTTATAATCGAACCGCAATTTACATCTTTATTCGAGTCATGATATCATGGGAATGATTTCCACTAAAAATGTTCACGCACTCAATAATGAGAACTTATACAAGACAATTAACCACTTGACATATGAATTTATTTAACTTAACTAGATAACTTAATTAACTCATCCTATTTTGTTAATTTATTGTTAATTTGATTTTTTTAAAAATAATATATGGAGCATTTAGGATACCAAATCGTTTCATATTGATTTTTTCGTATTAAATAATTATGTCTCTTGGTTGCAGACTTGAAGCTAAAAATTCAGTTGTTCGATGCCCATGTCAGACGCGTCATTGTATGCGAAGGGGTTAATATAATATAGTTTTTAAGTCTAATAATCTGAAGAAATAACAAATATGAATATGTTATATTTAAATGATTTAACTAAAATCACCATTTAAAATTGTGCATCAATTTGACTTTTTATTTATTTATTTTTTAAATTTAATTGTTCAAAACGCCTACATAATGGTCAAGAGATGTAGATTCATTTTTCGAAGAAATTCGACTTAAAAGATTTATCTATATTTATTTTTCATAGCAATAAACAAATCTTTGTATTAGGTGAATAATTTTGCATCTAATTATTTCCCGGTGTACAAAGGGTTAAATATAGCCTATATCGTAAGTGAACTAACTGATCGTCAAAGACAACTAATTGAAAAGA
Source organism: Argiope argentata (assembly GCA_026289955.1). Taxonomy (NCBI): domain Eukaryota; kingdom Metazoa; phylum Arthropoda; class Arachnida; order Araneae; family Araneidae; genus Argiope; species Argiope argentata. The sequence goes on along the minus strand of JAOUZG010013995.1, from coordinate 3,182,802 downwards.
AATAAGTGATTTATGCTGTTTATTTTCATTAAATTTTTTACTCAGCATATTTTAAAGATGCGTAAATTATCTTCAGATAAAACATAACTATTTTTCATTTGAAGTATTGAAGACTATAAAATAATATCGTTTGGCAGCGTAATGTTATTACTGCCCTCTATTTCAGAAAGTCCTGTCGACAGTAACTGTCCTCAATCAAACAATAAGATCTCACTCTTCCGTTATTAAGTGAATGACTTTGTTGAAATTGTGATTCGTCCAACTGATTAATTTTTCTCCCCATGTTTCAGGTTCACCATGAGTGGTAATTGGATGTGCGGAGTGTTTGTTGTTGTCGCGTCCCACTTAAACTGTGACTGCAATCTCATTGTACAACAACTGCAGAACTAAGCATGTGCAATTTTGGGATAACACGTAATTTATAGTTTCAAACGGATACTTAAAAAAACTAAAGAACAATGGATGATTACCAGGAAGTAAGTTACTATTTTTTTTATTTCTCTTATATGTTTAGAACATTACATTGTTAAATTACTTTATTCGAAAAGTGTGAGACGGGAAGATCTGAACTGCTGATGTATTTTGCTTGTTTTGTGATTAGTTTCTCGTTGTTTAATATCTAAATTGCAAGTATTTTAACTAAAAGATTTTATCATGTGCGAGTTGATTATTAAAGAAGGAAATTAATATTGTTCTCAGTGGGAAGAAAATTATCGTGGATTCATCAACATAAAATTAAATTTTTATTTTTCGATTGCTATTTCTGATAATCATTTGATTGGTTTCTTAGCCTAGTCTGTCTTATTTCTTAGCATGGAGTGGCCGAGAAGCCAGATATGCTTTTTATGCGCTGGTGGTTCGTATTGAACAACATGATTAAACCACAAATATTCTCTGATCTTTCTGTTACATTACAATGTCCTTCCACTTAAAATTGAGGATAGTTGCTTGATATCTAAATTTCAAGAATTTTGATTAAAAGATTTCATTATGTGTCAGTTGATAATAAAGAATGTAATTAATGGTGTTCTCATTAAGGAAAAATTAACGTGCCTTCATCAACAAAAAATGAAATTTTTAATTTTATATTAGTATTTTTATCCTTTTATTAGTCTAGCTTGCCTGATTGCTTGGCATGGAGTGGCCAAGAAACAACATCTGAGTTTTATCCGCTAGTGGATATATTGAACAACATCATTAAACCACAAATGTTCTCTGAATAGCTGGAGTGATATTTCTGTTACTTTGTCGCACACTCCCTAATTAAGGCCTTATCCTCCTTATTCCATTTAAGATTGAGGACTTTGTATAAGGTTAAGAATGGCTTTCATGGCATTAGTGAATGATAGATAAAAAATATGGATTTTTGAAGCGAAATTGACATTTTTACTGTCAAGAATATATTTTTGACGCCTTTTTTATAAGCCAATTGTAATAAAAAATTTGACGTAATGCTGCTAATACAATTTTTAAATAACAAGAGAAAAAAGTATTAAATAGCAAAAAAACGAACAGAATTTCTTTGATTTAAATCATTGCGTGTAAAAGCATGCGATAGTACAAAAATAATAGACGGTCAACCATTAGACGAATTTGGATCAAAATTTGATAAATATCTGTATTCTAGATGATAAAACTGCGTACAAAATTTTATCCATCTAGCTCTTAGCATTTTCTAGTAGTGCAGTTTAACCTTACTCGAACAGCCATGCGTACAGACTTCCTTTTAATGGATTTCGTTTAATATTTGATAAAAAAAATCTGGAAATTTGATCGTTATTCCATACACCAAATTCCAGACCTGTAGCTCAAAGTGTTTTTGAGTTTGTCTGTGAGCCCGATAACTGACAAGACATACATGATTCCATAAATTTGAGGGGCTTGAGGAATTCTGGCGCGTTAAAATCTCAGGTTCGAATTTTTGGTGATAGCAATACTTCTTCTATACTTTGTATATGAGAAAGTAAAAAAAATCTATTATTCATTGTTAAGTAAAGGCCTTGTTATTAAAATTTTATAAAATAAAGGAATAAGATCTGCTATGAATATTGTAATTTTGTTATGAATTTGTAAGAAACTGTAGTAATTGCTCTTTAGCAAGGAACTGTTGGTTGTTATCAGCATGGTTTCTAATGGAAGGGATTCATAGTTTTCGTACGCGAAATACATGTTGGTCAATTTCTTGTGAAAATTCTTTTTGAAGGTAAAGTACCTTTGCAGATTTAAGTTGAACCCGATTCTTCATCATTTGCTAGGCCGCAGTGATCTGGTGGTAAGTCGTGTAAATGGATTTGGTGCACGTTAAAACCGTCCTCCCTCTAGTGTGATGCGTAAGTTTGGAGGGGGGGAATGCCGTCCTCGTCATCTGACCGTGGTTCAAAATTGAGATCAGTCCCAAAATAGACCTGGTGTTGCTTTACGACGGGACGTTAACCCTGTGCAGTCCGACAAATAATTAGATTCTAAATTATTCACCTATTACAAAGGTTTTTTTTATTTCTATGAAAAATATACATAATCCTTTTAAGTCGAATTTCTTTGAAAAATTAATCTACATCTCTTAATCCTTACGTAGGCGTTTTTAACAATTCAATTTGAAAAATAAATAAATAAAACGTCAAAATGTTGCCCAGTTTTGAATGTCGAGTCACACTCGATATCGAACCGCAAAGGTTTAATCTAACTAAACTGAACTAACTTCGCTGAAATTATCTTTCTGCATGTGGTTTTAAAAGTGTTTCGATAAGTCAGGTATCACTCTCGTTTTCTGATTATCACTAGAGGCATAAATCTTTCTCAATAGCTTTTGTATTGTGTAAGATGAAATGCGCTTGTCCCAAGAGTGTTAGTTCTCTACTCTGAAGACTTTAGGAGGGAGGGACCGTTGGTAGCCTGTTGGCAAGGTCTCGGATGGTAGGGTTTCAAGTTCGAGCCCCAATTCCGCCGAAGAAATGTCACATAAGGGGGTCTGGTGTACATTAACTTTAAACGGGATGTTAATAAGATTAATCTAAATTTTTAAAAATCCTCATTTGCTATTTACATGCTTCAAGATAGCCTTGACTTAAAAATGTACTACAAAAATTTAAATTAGAAATTTTATGAGGTACGAGCATGACAACTCTAAAATGAAGTTGATTATGTTCTGGGCAGAACAAATTATTTTCAACGCAATCAGAATGGGATGGAAACTTTTATTTTTTAGGTACGTACATTTGGTAAATTTTTTCCCCTATTTGTAACCAAGTGGGCTTAATTGGGCATGATTGATAGATCAAGAATCGAAGTAAGATAAGTCTACAAATTCCCTCCTCAGGGTTATACTCTTAACCGTATGATTTTTAAAAAAACTTTTGATTGATTCGCTCTTTAGCAGCAAATTACTTGGCTGCTGGGTGACTTCCTGGTTTACCTTCGAGCAAAACCAGGTGGATCTGTTTTCTTAGCAAATTCTTTTTGAAAATGAATTTTCTGTGTTCATTAAAGCTAAGACATTTTACATAAGATGTTATCTAAATGCTCTAAAGTAGCTTTATGTGAAAAAAAGATACACCAAATTTTAATAAAATTGGAATCTGCCATCTCAAATTTCCTGTTACCATGTAAGAACATTATTATTTTTAAATCATTGTTTGTTTAAGTCATTAACCAATTTAAACAGGTTTGATTAAATCATGTAACCATCAAAATACTCATGCATCTAAATATCGAGAATCGGTTACTTGGCGGCCATTCGTGTCATATTGTAACTTTTTTGTTGTTGTAAACTGCCAAATGTGAAAACCAACTGTACAATTTTCTAATAACATTAAAAGTGGAAAATTGATCCCTGCAAAGCGATTTTATGACCGTTCATTTTGAGGCTTCAAAACCTCAAACCAATAATACAACATCAAAATCTCACATGATAAAAAGATTTTAACAACAACCAAAAAATTATAACAACGTTGTCATTGACTTAATTTTTTGAATTACAAATTAATTTTTCTATTTTTAAATAATTTTTTGGCAATGAATAACAAAATGTAACAACCTTTTGCATTATTTTCTATTATCACGAGATAAAATGTTTTTGTTTTGAGATTTTTTGAAGCCTCAAAATGTTTAGGCAACAAATTGGCGATTTATCGCTTTTTAGAAATCAATGCTTCACTTTTAGATTTATTAGAAAATAATGCAGAAGGTTGTTACATTTGACGATTTATCGCCAAAATATCATTTAAAAATAGAAATGTTTGAGTGATAAAATGAGAAATCACATGATTGTTTCAAACCTGTTTAAGCTGGTTAATGAATTAAGTTCGGACAAGTAATACCTTAAAAATAATGGTTTCATGATGACATAAAATTTGAGATAGAAGATTTCCTTTTTTTTATAATGACCCTAAAAGCAAAAAATTAGTACCTCAAAAGCGATAAATTACCAATTTGTTGCCTATGCATTTTAGACTTCAAAAACCTTAAACGAAAACTCCATCATATTCTCACATGATACAAATTAGAATTAGAGATCCTATCTTATACAAGTACGTTGAGTCATAACATGACATTCAGAATGTCCTTGAAGCAATGCCAACTCTCGTTGGTATTAACATAAGATCAAAGATTTTGTTTTCAGATACTTATATTTGGCAACCATTTATTGTTGCCTATAGGGCCGAATAGGGCATGATTGATAGAACAGGAATCGGAGGAAAAGAAATTTGAGATCTGGTTCAAGAATAAAGTTGATCATATTCTCTACAGTTCAAAATATCTTTTTTGTCATCAACTTGGAATGAAAGATCTTATTTTTAGATGCCTATCTTGCCCATTTGTAACTTAGTAGATTGAGACGTCTCATGTCTGAGGAACAAAAATCAGATTAATAAAAGTTTATGGGGGTTTATCCTCTGGCTGTGCTCTTTGTATAGATATCTATAAATAATTTTGTGCTTTGTAGCGAAGCCAGACTTCTACTTCAATGTTTACCTCGATGCCTTTGAATAACATTAAACCAATATTTTTTTGAAAAAAATTCTAGAATTTATCTTGATACATACGATTATTCCAACAAGTATAATTACATTTGGCATTTTAGTTAAATGAAACGATGAACGAAAGATTTAATCTTAATAAAATTATAGGATGGAAACATGCTCATAAAATTGTTATATCTTACGATAGCATTAAGAATCATAATTTTCGCCAAATATAATATTGATATAAGTAACTGAAATTGAATTGTTAGAATTCATTACTTTTAATGTTGTATTTATTTCTATTATTCAAGAGCAATTTTTTTCTGTTGTAATAAGCACGCTTATTGATACATGCGAACACAATTCTTTATAGATTTTGCGATAGTTAAATGATTTGCTAGATTTAAGGCGTCTTTGAAATTTTTAGAATCATTTCTCATTTGATGGATTGTCGACAAATTCTTTTTATGGTATAATAGTAATTGGGGAACAAATTATATTTTCAATTTTTTTTTAATTTGCAATCTTTACTTTTATAAAAAAAAAACTTTTTCGTTTGTTGTGAAAAGAATAAAATGAGTGAACTGCAGAATTTAAATCCTCGAGAATAATCGTTTTTAAAAGTAAAATAATTCTCTTAAAATAGCAATTCTGAATTTATTTTACTAATAATGTGGCAACGGCTAGTTTTTTTTCTCTTTTTACTTAAATAAAGTTTGATTCTGTGATTACTATAAATAATGAAAATTCGTTTTTCTTACAAAAAAAGGTAAATGAAATATTACTTTCTAAGAAAAATTCATTCATATTTATTTTTATTTGAATTCTGAGTATACTTATTACAGATTTAAAAAGATAAAATAGCATTTAAAAAAATCTAATTCCAAAAATTAATCTTAAGCCAATAAGAACCATAGTAAAAAGTTTTATAATTTTAGCATTGCTTTTTTTAAATTCATAATATTATATGCTTAAAAAGAAATATTTATTGTGTTTAAGGAAATAAATGCAAACGTAATCAAATAATTTCCTTTTCATTAGTTGGGTTCCATTTGCAATGTTGATTTCCTTTGTGATTTTGAGACAAAATTTATCGAATTAAATTTTTTCCTCCACGCTCCAATTCCTTAAACAAAAAGATAAAATCAAAAATTCTTTAAAAAAACCATTAAATTATTTTTATTAATCTTGTTAATAACTGGTTTAATGTTGCTGAACTGCAAACTAATCGAAAATTAAAAAATTAATCACAAACATTTACAACTTTGATTATGAAATTGTATTATAATAGTCGTGTTACTGTTTAATATACGTTATTTCATCCAGTTGATTTTCAATTATCTATGAAATCTGAGAGTTAAAAAAATCTAAAATAAATAATGAAATATTCTCATCCAATTCTCGTACATTGAATATTTTTTAGCAGAAATCTTTTTTTAATCCTGTTTTGCCTTAAAAAAAGTACTACAGCAACCAAAATTTATATTATTCTTGGTACTTGCTGTAATATGCGGAAAGTTTCAGCATCTCAATACAACTATTTATAGTTATATTTAAATGGTTAAAATAAAAAATGAATTCAGTTTAAATGAATAACAGTTATAGGCTACCCATCATAATACCGTAAACGGCAATATTATTTGTCTTTTAACGATGTCTTAAGAAAAATCTGAGTGTTCTCTTGAAATTTGTCAGGATAGATAAAAACTTTCGGAGAGGTATCTTCGATTTTTTTTGTACTTTTTCTAAAATTCTTTTATTTTTCATGGCAGGACGTGGTTTCTTTGTGATCTATCTCCATAAATTTGGCTCGTCTTCGTATGTTCATAACTTTTTTGGAGATCATAGTGATTCATATTTTATGTTAGTGTACAAGGTGGATTACTAGTATTCTATGAAGATTTTCTTTGATTTCAATAAGACGGGCGTTAAAAGAAATCAGACTTGGTGCTAAAATATTTCCCAAAAATAAAGATCCATCGTTTGAATAATAAACTTTATAACAATAATAAAATAATAAACTTTCTTCAATATGTACTTCTTGAAAACTATTTTATGTTATAATTCATACGAAAGTAATTTCTGTCTTAAAAATAATATATTGGAAAGGATTTTAATTTTGAAATAACACTTGTTACACCGACAAGTTTATAATATAGGGGTATGTTGGATGCATCCCTTTTTTTAACGCAGAATCAACAAAATATGTAGTTTGTTGAATTATTTTGAGTAGAATTTCGAGAAAGAATATCTCCCTAATTTATCATCTTTATCTATCAAATAGACAAATTATTTTTTTTTCTTTTAATTGCCATCAAATGCAAACAAGGATAGTTATTCTGGGAAACCGAAACCTATATTCACAAATATTGCTGATGGCACTCACTACTTTAACGTAGAATCAACAAAATAAGTAGTTTGTTGAATTA
>JAOUZG010013995.1:3157187-3170151 GCA_026289955.1 Argiope argentata | reverse complement strand
ATATATATATATATATATATATATATATATATATATATATATATATTGGAACTGCAGTAAATTTTTGGACTGATAAATCAGAGTTATAGATGCTCTTGTTATAGCATTACATAATTATTTAATCCAAAACTTGGTATTATACAATTGTGTAATCCCGAGCTTGCCATTACACAATTGTGTAATCCAGAACTTGGTACGACACAATAGTGCAATACAGAGCTTTTTATTATGCAGTTGTGTTATATAGAACTTAATTGTGTTATACCGTTGTTGTATTCTGAAATTTTTGAATACAATTGGGAAAGGAAAAACCACTCAAAATTGATATTCGGTGCTCTTTATGGTGTTATAAAGATTATAGTACAATGAAACGCTGTACAATATAGGTAGTACAAAAGTATTTTAACGTACTGAACGATATATTGTTTTAATACACGAAAGTCGGGGACAGTACGCTTTCGATTTTTTAGTCGCCAATAAACAAGGGTTGAAATGATTAATTCCATAAAAATGCTGAATTCACGCCAAAGGTTAATATTTCATAACTATTGAACGCCAATGCCAATCAGGGCGTTCCCTGGTTTGACAACTGCATTAGAAAGTAGACGAGAAAATTTTGTGGAGCCCTCTCGTTTTTTTATTATAAAACTAGCTGCCCCGACAGACTTCGTACTGTCTCAAATTATTGGGCTTTCGTAGCCTGATTACGTACGTACGTGTTTCACAGCACTTAGAAAATAAAAAGAATCGTTTAATACATAAATGCTTTCAAGAATAAAATAAACACATTAAGAGCTCTTAATGCCGCATTAATGTATGAAAAAGAATTTTTATCCCTAAGAACAACAACAATAAAATAATTTTTTTATCAGATCACAATCAATATAAACATGAAAAAATGAAACAACATCAAAGAAAAATGAACAAAATGATAAGTTTTATCAGCTTTCATAAATGCAATGGCAACACGTTATTAAAAGTTTATTTTTTTTAAAAAAAATTAATTTTCGCCTACGGATTTATATTGACGTCAAAACCCTCCTCCCAAAAAAATATCATGTTCTGACATGATAAAAATTAAAATAAGTCTTGTTACCTTCAAAGTTGGCATGAAATTGCCACGAAATATATTTGTTGCCCCAAAGGAAGTCATTTGGAAACAGTTATTATATTTTTGTATGTTTGTAAGGAAGTGTATGGAATTCGTACCAATTCCTGAAACCAATGAGTACAATGGCTCTGGTGGCCGAACCAATGGCACTAATTTCCCTTTGCCATTTGCGCAACACAATCCATTTGCTTCATTCTTGTATTTCAATGCCTTACAATGTGAGCAAACTAAGTTCATAGATCCAATAGCAACGCATTGGTGGGATCTGTAGTCAATTGAAACATCGTAGCTGAATGCCGCTCGTGAAATATTGAAAGTAACTTGAACACGACTCATTGCACGTGATTCTAATATTATAATCCTTTCAATTTCATTTCGTTCTTCAAGTTGCTGTGCAGTCCGAGTAGATTGAAAATTAGCTTGGTTTGTAGCATTTCTAGTTCTACGGCCCAAATTGCTACGCTCGCGTCTTGGCATGGGTCTAAATGTAAACACACTAAACAAATAAAGTTACACTAACAACAGTTACACAACGCTAACAACAGTTGGTTTTCAAGACATGCGAAAATTTAAAAACAGCTTGGAGAATGCCTCGCTCAGAGGAAATAATAGTGACACACACCCCCTTTTCTTTTTTTCTCTTCCTTTTTTTCTACAAGTCCTTTTTTTTTTCTTTCTATATATATTTTTTTCTTTATAACTTTTCTTCCTACAAACCCTTTTTTCCTTTTCTTTTTTTCTTCGCTGCCTAGACTTTATTTTGAGCAGGAATAGATAAAATATCCATACAGACTAAACACCAAAAAAAATTAATAAAAAAGAATCGTTTAATATATAAATCCTTTTAAAAATAACATTAACACATTAAGAGCTCTTAATATCGCATTTATAAAAAAAAAGAATTTTTATTTTTAAGAGCAACAAAAAAAATTTATATCAGAACACAATCAATAGCAATATTAAAAAATCCCCTCCTTTTTTTTCTATCCTTTTTTTCTTCACTACTTTTCTTTCCACAAACCCTTTTTGTCCTCTGTTGATCTTTTTTTTTCTTTATTTATTACTTTTTTATGACTTTATTTTGAGCAGGCATAGATTAAATATTCATACCGACTAATAATGAAAGCAACTATTTTCTTTCTTTTTTAAACATCCCGTTATCTATGATTGAAAACCAACTGACTTCGCGCATTTCTTTCTAAACAAATCATAATTTATTACTTCCTGCTAGCTCACTCAGTTGGTGTGGGGGAAGGAAATGAAGGTTTTTGGCGGGAAAGTGAGAAAAGTGTCGTTTTAACTATTTTCCATGCAGTTTTTTAATTTTTTCTCTTCATAAGAACCATCCTCGTCTCTTAACGAAAATATTAAAATAAAAATTAGCCGAATCGGTCGAGCCGTTCTCCAGTTTTGCGCTTAGCAACGCATTTCGAGCTGCATTTTTATTATAATAGATATCAGGGAGCCAAAAGTTTAAAAGCAAGTTACAAAGAACATTAATTAATTTTTTTAAATATTTAATTAAATAATTTTGCCAGTACATACTTATGTTTTATATGTAACTAGCAGTAACCCGGTGTTACTCGTGACTTAGCATCCGAGAAGAAAAATTGGCTTTCAACTTAAGTCCAGACTCCACCCGATATGACGTGGACGTGTGACGCAATATCAAACAAACATAAAAATATGTTTTGAAGTTATCAAAAATAGCTACAAAACAATTTTTACAGCACACATTCAGAAATATTTAGACTGTTACAAAGGTAAAAAATATGCTATATCCGTAAACAAAACACATTCGATGATTTTGTGGTTGGATTTTCTTCTTTTGGGCATAATGAGATTTGAATCATTGTTTAAAATCAGACGTAGACAAAGAAATGTATCGGATATGCATACTTCTGCTCGTACTATTTGCACACACGCAGTTTGAGGTTTACGCGCATGCGTGGATAAATTAAAACTGCTATTATGAAACTTTCCTTTTTATTTTGATACGAATTTAATGTACAAAACCCTTCACCAATAAATGCTCAAAAAATGGTATAAATATCTCCAATATCCCTAAACTATCTCTCAAGTTTTTGAGGTTCTAACTTACAGAGCTTTCAGGAGACCATTTTATACTATATATAATAATAAAAAAATGGTGAATATTAGAGTTCAGCTCAAATAAAATGCCTGTCTAAACATAATACGCTTTAACATTTATTCTTCAAGAAAACTAAAAGGGTTAGTCATTATTTATTCTTGCAGAAATAATGCTATTTCAATCGATATAAATTGTGACGAATAGAACCTTTTTCAATGTTATTTATATTCATAGAGGACATCAATTCATGCTGTAAGAATTCAGCATTGTCGAAATCACAGGCTCGTGAAATGGCCAAAAACTACTGCTTTTCTTCGAAACAAACGATTGCTAAGCCGGATATGTTCTCCATCAGCTAAGCATCAATGAGCCTCAACAGGTAGTTGTGGATGGCGATCTCTTTCAGGGGGTTCTGCTTTTGCTTCAATAAGCCCTTTCTGTTCAAAATGTTGCCTTTTTAAGATTTAATCTGAATTCCTCTGTCCAGTCAAGTGATTTATGTTCGTACGCATGTTCTTAGAGTACCAAATTATAGTGGTTGAAGTATGATTTGGGACTGCCTTGGTCAAATGTGTTTTTGCGCCGTAGTTTTTCCGTCGTATATTGATAAGTAAATGTGTCCGTGTGTGAAAAATGAGCTAAGCATTCTAAATGTATAATGATTTTTGTAAAAAAAATTATTTTAAAACAATGTAGAATTTTTTTATGTTATTTCTTATGGCACTTACTATGGACAAACTCTCTTAGGTAGTCAGCGATTTAAGCCTAATCAGTGTTTCTTGATTTATAGCCACTCATCCCATGCGCTTGCACAGCCCCTTTTTACAGGGGGGCTCATTCGCACATCTTATAGATAGAACACAAAACAAAGACCATGCCCGAACCGGGACTCGAATCTGGGAAGCCCAGGTCACGGGGAAGATGCGTTACCCCTATGCCAGGATGCCGGGGGTTTTATTTTAGTTTTATTGATATTATTTAAACAAAATCTATAAAATAAAATATTTTCAAGCATAATTATAATCCAAGATATGTTTTTTATGTCTTGTTGTTGATAACGTGATAAAATGTGAGTGTTTTTTCATTTACATAATAATGTTAATTCGTAATCCAGCCAAAAATAATTTCATTAAATATTCATAAACTTTTTTCGTGAATTCTAATGGCCGTTCATATTTTAGAAATTCAAAACATATTTACTAAATTATTTTGCACTACATTTTTTATATGTAATAGTATTAAAACTTTTTATGCTTGATTTTGTCCTATGAGTTTGCAGTGTCGTGGATAGTTCATTTGGTCACAGTTGTTGGATTGGAATTCTTAATTTCAAAAAAGTACTTTAGGTACTTTAAAACCAGTGGGAATGGTCTCCTCAGAACTTACTCGCAAACTCTCTAATAAACTTTTTATGCGCGTGTAAACGCCTTGCATTGGAATTGGCGTACATTAATTACGAAATATTAATCTTTGGCGTAAATACATTTTTAATGAATCTGTCTTGGCATCCTTGGCGAATTATGAGGATTCATCCGTTGAATATGTTAATAGTACCCAAAATCATTATTGTATTTTAGACCCGTTTTTCTGAACCGATTGAAATAAAAATTTAGCACAAAATGGCACTTGTGATCACAAAAACCGGAACCAAATTTGATGTTTTTGAATTACTGCATTTAAATGTTTCTAAAATTACAGGTTGACATACGGTCAACCCTACAAAGTATTTATTCCAAACTATGAATGGTTTCTATACAATACTTTGTAAATCTGTATACCGAATTTTATGTATCTAGCTCTCTTCATTTTGTTGCATCGTATTAACTTATATTAGAACAGCCAGACAGACGACCTTCCTTTGAACAGATTTTAATTAGTTTGATAGAAATCATCAAATTTAGAGTAAAAACCTTATAAGAAATTTCAGCCATCTAGCTCAAAGCATTTTTGAATGTTTTTTTTTGGGGGGGGGGGGGTACAGAGAGACGGTCTAAAAGGTAGAAATTCGTTTTCTTAGAATTCGAAATTTTTGACGATTACCATACTTTTTTTATACTTCTTAAACAAGAAAGTAAAAAGTTAATGAATAGATCTAATTATGTTTTGAGCAAAAGGATTATACATGCATTTGCTAAAATTGCATTACTGAAAATTTATAAAATCTCATAATTCTTTCTTTTGATTTTCTTTCTAGTTTCCCATTGTATCGAGTTTGCTACTGTTTTTGAGAACTTTTTTGTTTTCCAATTTCTTGCATTCATCTTTATCTATATGTTACTATATGGTAAAATGCTTTTTATACAAAAATAAACGTTTTTATTGTTGATCATTATTTTTTTCAAAATTTGAATTATTTATTAGTTTATTCTCTTACTGCAATTCTTTTTATATTAATAGTAATGTTTACGTCATCATCTTTGCTTATAATTCTATCTTAAATAAATAAAGACAAATCTAAAAGGCTAATTTAAATTGCAGTAAACAATTGAAAAAGAATAAAACGAAATAATATTTATAGAACAAAGTAATTTTCCTTCTTTTATGCCTCTTTCATCTTTTCAAAAACAATTTATTTTCCGCACACTTTTAGCGTACAAGGAGTGTGAGTACGCCTTTTTAGTACGAAAAAACAGATTTTTGGAATTATGAGGTCTGGTGGTAACAATAAGTAAAGAACGCTTTAAGTTAAATGGGTGAAATTAGATATTTGGTTTTCACATCACAATTTTACCAAATTCTTATCCAATTCCGTCAAGAGTTCCTATTGGGCTTTATTTTAGCACGCACGTAAACGCCAATTGGGGCAACACAAATGCGTGAGCTTTCTACGCCAGTTTTGGTAACACCATTCTGATTAAAAATTTTTAATTTCCTTTATTCTATTTTTTCTTTAATTTAAAAGTACTTCAAAATGAATCCGAAAAATATATAAATTCACACTGTTTAATTTTAAATGCACCAAACACTAAAAAAATAAACAGAATTATTAGAAATAATCGATCGAAAACGTGTTGTGTAACTTCATTAGCATGATAAATTTCATTAGCATGATACTTATATAGTTGGAAATAGTGATTTTCCAAACTTCAGTTTGGAACCTTTTATTTATAGGCGAATTGGAATAAGGAGTAGAATATTCTACGTCTATATTCTATATTGTGAAACCTTTTTAATTCAATAAATAAGTCGATATATTTTCGCATTCCAATCCATTTTAACTTGATCAGCATGTTAATGATTGATGCTGCTGTTTTTATTTCTTAAGAATGCATACTCTTATTTACAAGGGCTCATTGCTGTATTGCAACCTCGGTTAAATTTTTACGTTGATATTTAGTATTCTCAAATATTATGATAATTAGTGAAATCAATAAATATAAAGGAATCTGACCGATTAATTTTATTTAAAATGTTAACGCTACTATATCCTAATAAATTTACAAAAATTGCTAACTTATTTATTCAACCAATTGGATAATGTCTTTTTATTCAAATAGTATCATCCCCCCCTCCCCGTTAAGTCTAATGTCCAATTCTAAATGGCTGAGTGGCATCGTATCAAAACAATAACTCAAAATATGTACTGAAGAAATTATTCTAGGGTATCTGAATACTTCTTCTGCTGAATTGGCGCATGGTTATCAGACGATTTTAAACGATATTAAAAGGCGTTCTGGAAAACTATTTATTATAAAAAAAGGAAACAAAAATTCAACTGTAACATTTTAAATGATTAATACGGAACGCAATCACTATATTCTTCAATAATCGAATTGTGGTTGAATGGTTCGCATTGCAGTTGTCGGCCATCGTTCGAGTTGCAAAAGTTTCGTCTCCTTCCAAAGGTGCCTGGTCGTAGAAAACTTCTTCCTGGCTTACCTATGCAAGATACAGATCGCCAGGTCTGAAACGGGCAAACCGTTCCCTACATCGACATTTCGCTGATGGTGCCCTCAGCATCAACTCGGTTGAGATCGCGAAATGGCTTTGCTGCTTTCCATCCTTCCCCAAAGTGGTACAACATGATACGACGAATATGTGTCTGATTATCGTTTTGATAGCCTAAAAGAATATTTTCATTCTTAAATTTATTAAATGTTGCAAATTTTTATTAAAGCACAGCACGTCAAAGAAACGCCTGATAATGATGCATCAACCCAATACATTCATAGTGGCAAACTAATACAGAAGTAATTGAGTAATGTTCAAAGGAATAATTATTTAAACTACGATAACTCAGCAAAATAAGATTTTATTCGATGCATAGTCAGCATGAGAAAAAAAATTCTTCAGAACTTTCAGGATTATTCTTCATATTTATTCGAACGAAAAACATTTAATTAGTACTGAGGAGTTCAACCGTGAGAATGCTTTTAAATTCACATAGCATCTCTAGCACTGTTGTGAGAGAAAAAAATTCTACAATCTATACAGCTACAGGATATGCAGGATCCGTTGTATCTAGATTTGCTACAATTAGAATTTCCTTTAGTTCTTTTTGGGCAGTAAATGTACACAAAGAAAAAAAATTTTAGAATTGAAATTAAATTTTCAAAGAATTAAAATTTAATGTTTTTCCTCGATAATCTTGAAACATTTACATCATTTCAAAATGGAAAACAGTAAAAGTTCAGTAACACAAATTTTTTTCCGCAAATGTTTTTTCAAAAATTAGCATTAAGCCTAGTTTTGTAGTATTGCATTTATTTTATATTAGCATCTGCGATAAAATGACAAATTTTTGAATCATTATTGTGAAATATGATCAACTGTCGCTCAACTCAGAAAAAATGTAGAATTTTTTAGTTTATTACTTATTATCATGTCAGAACATGATGTTGTTTTAGGAATTAGATTTTGTGGCATCAACAAAGAGCCGTAGGCAAAAATTAAAAATTTTATTATCTGTACGAGCATCTCAAAAAATCAGCTTTTAATAACGCGTTGCAATCGTATTTACAAAAGCTCTGATTTTAAAAAAATAATTTAATGACTAGAGCAAATAAAATCTTTTGAAAATGTCATTCTTAGCGCGTGATTATATGAAAAGAAATAAATAGGAAATGTGATATAGTTTTTTAAACGATAAATGCGAGACAAAGTTTTTTGGATCGTTTGCAATATTAAAGTGACTCGTTCAATGAAACGATTAAAATGAATAAAAATACAATTTAACTCGCACGAGCACATGGGGCTTGACCGTTCAAGAAATGGTGTTTTGACTTGATAGATTGAAATATGCATAGCAGATTTCATTTTAATAATTTTAATTTTTAAACACTTTAAAATATTAGATTTCTTTATCATCATCATCATCATAATGATGATGATTTTAGGCTGTAATTTTTCTATAAATCTTCTGCAGTGAAATCTATTATATATTGAATAAATAATTTGATGCAATCAGAATGTGCGACAAGACAAACGAATCATATCTAATACATAATCATATATCAATGTTTTGGATTAAAAATTCAAATTTTCTTCTTTCTTTTCAATTTAGAACACAGAATCTTAAACCCTCTTATTGAGGACATCTGATCCTTTTAGATTACAACATAAAAAATGGTCTAATTAAAATTCTAATGAATAAATACAGAATTACATCGCATATGACAGACATTTATTTCATTTTAGTGAGATGTACGAAAAAAGAGTTCATAATTACAAACGCAAATTTAATCGTATTGAGAGATAAGAAGTGTATCAAACCTTCTAAAAAAGAAAAAGCTGAAATAAATTTTAAAAAAAATAGAACTTGATTATGTGTAACCTTTTAAGCTAACCTGAAAGTGTTACAGTTTTCACTGTTCCCGCGCATTTCAAAACCACTCCCACATGCGATGCTGAAACCTCTGTCCCGATTTTCAGCAGATGTACACAAATAAACAAATTTTTAAACAATGGTTTAAGCGATGATGAATAAATTATTTTCTGTTAGAGCCCTAGAGCTATAGGAAACAGATTAAAACTTTTAAGTAAACATCGTTTGCCATTAAGACGCTGTTCTGTTAATTTTCTCACGCGTTTTTATTATGATTTGAGGCCGCCTGTATTTGTTCCAAATGCTTCTGGTTTCATATTTTTTTTCTTTCTTTATTTTCTTGTATACTTATTAAAATGATGCAGCTTTCGCATCATAATTAAAAGAGAATCATGAAACAGTTGCCGACATTAATTTTTTTTTTTTTTTTTTTTGCGAACAAAGATATCCTCGAATAACAGTTTGATAAGGATTAATCTTAATCACCTTCGAATTTATTCAGCTTCCTAATTAGGTGGTGCATCCTATTTGGAACATTTATTGTTATTCAAAACTATTAAATAACAATGGACACTTAAGGTATTGAGTTCTTTTTCAAATTATATTTGTTTTAAGTGACACAATACCTTCACTTAATTTTAGATTTAAATACCAAAAATTCAATAATTCGAACACGTGCCGGCCACATCATTATAAAACAAAATGTTAAATGAAGGTTTAGTCGTTGAAAGGAAAACGAAGTTTCTATTCGCTTTTAGATTCTCATTTTTAACTCTTTCCTCACTGTTTACAAAACTACCGGAATCCTCTTCATTATTCAGTGCTCATTATGTATTAAAATTTTAAAGATTGTTTTTGAAATTTCGAGGGCCTTTCCTAGCGTACACCGCACAAAATAGTTTTTTAAAAAGGGAAAATGTTGAGAAAAATCCACTGGGGGGTTCTGTTTCAAAGGGGATTGTTCTCTTATTCAGGTCAAAATTACAATCTGTGAATGAACTGCATGAATGAAAACCTCCCCGTAAAAAAGGATTGTGACACTTGAGTAGGTAAGTCGCACTCTTATTCCCAGTTGGTGATACTGAAAAAACAAGAGGCGCTCACTCGGCTTAAATCGTAGACAAAAAAACTGTCAGCGGGCTTGTAAAAGTGCTATAAGAAACAACAACAACAACATGCTCTAAACATTGAATTACCATGTCACTTTCTTCATAGAAATAACTGTGCTCGAAGATTCATAAGCCCGGGATATTTTTGTTACAACGTTTGGACGAATTAACCTTATGCATACTTTACGATAATTTTTCTTATATGTTACGCATTTCTTATCACTGATAAAAAAAGGAAGCTTTTTCTTGAAAGATTCAACGCTTCATACGCAACAGCAGATTACGATACGCACGTTTTCGAGTCGGATTTAAGCGATGGTCCAATAATTTCTCCCTACAGGCAGGAAACGAATAGATGCTATCTGTTACTCGATACATTGCAAGTAGTAATTTCCGAATTCCTCTACATTTACGACAGTTGAAAGGATTTTGAATGTGTATAAATAAGGTGTTTAAGATGATGAATAAGTCCAGAATTCCTAAGCGTAAGACTTTTAGTAGTTGCTTGATTCTTGTAAAATTCGGTATACGAATTTGTTTTTTCATATTTCTGTTTTTTCATACAAAAGCATATTTCCAGCAAGAAGGAATTAAAATGAATTTTGTGATCATGTTAGCCAAAATATAAGTTATATACATAAAGTATATCCTATTCCAATTTTAATACTTTTATTGTTGTGGGTTTTTATAAATTGGGAGCGGTTGGCAATTCAATCCAAAATGAATTAAGACCAAAAATAAAGAGAGGATTGGAATACATCATACATTTTCTAGTTTTAACCCTTAGTAGCCTGATTTACGAAAGTGATTAATTTTTAATATTACTGTGTTTGCTTGAGGGTCTAGATGAAGGGAAAAATAGCTAAAAAAATCCCAATATTTATTTTACATATTTATTTAGAAAAAAAACGGGTATCAATTTTGATACTTCAGGTATTAACGCCATAAAGAAAGCAGAATTATTATTGGTATCAAAATTGAAACTCTAGGTTATTAAGGATTAAAAAACCTTAAATCTGAATTCATATAAACCAAAATTTGGCCATCGTAATTCCATTCTGTTTATTATCAGAGCTATTTTTGAAGAACAAAAATTTCTAGAGATGCGTTTATGGGGAAATATAATTGTATGGATGTAATAAAAACATATAAATGTTATATCTGCAAGGTTTTTAAAATACAGTGATATTATTAAATGTATAAAATAAGAGTGAGAACATTTTATTCACATTCCAGCTGAGCGAATCACAAGACAATTTTTGCATAACCAGTGAAACAGGTGGGTATAAAATTAGGTGTGGAATAACGAGAAATATAATAATCTGATTAATTAATTGGTGAAATGTGCTGTGAATCGATTCAGGTGAAATAAATGCATTTAGAACAAATCTCTGTGTTATCTAGTTTTCGATGAGAAAATTCTGACGTACATTGAACCAACAGACAGGCTTGATCTTCTAAAATAGTTGATTCTGAGTATATAGTTTCTAAAATTATAATATTCATAAAAATTTCGAGTTCGCACTTTCTTGTCGTTTATTCAATTCCTACTGTTAGTTCACACTCTTCCTATATATATCTTGTTCAAATTATCAATTATTTAAGAAATACTTCTTATTCATCCGCTCAAGTTCAAATAGATTTTTTAAAACTAGTAGGGTATGACAATTGATGTTAATACAGTTTGTTTGTTTTTCAAATATTAATTAATTAAAATTTAATTAATTTTTGATACTTTAAATAGTTTTATCAATTTGTGATGAAAATTGAAATCAACAGGCAGTAACTCAATGGTTAAAAGGCAAGGATTTCGATATTTTTCACGTGAAGGTGAAGAATGTTGATTTTCGGAAGAATTGAAGTCATAATTTTTTGATAAATATTTGTTTTAAGTATATGTTTAATTCAAAAGATTTTTGAGAGTGAGTTAGCAGTTGTGGTTTAGTAGTTAGAATAAAGAATTTTTATTAAGAAATAAAATTAAAGAAATTTTAAGCTTTAGGTTCAATTTCGTTTTTTCTCCCTAAACTGTTTGTCATCCATTATTGGTCAGTTCTCCTACCTAAACTTATGATTACGCTACGTGTGGAGAAGGAAATTCATGAAGGAGAATGGCAAATTGCGAGAAAATCCACTTTCTATTTTGCCATTTAATATTGTGATTCTATCATAAGCATATACATATTTATATTGGTTGTAATTATTTAGTAAAATGTAAATCGAATAACTTTTGTTTGTTGACCAAAGTAGGAATTGACTTTATCTCTCTCTCTCTCTCTCTCTCTATATATATATATATATATATATAATATAATATAATGAAAAACACATTTAAATGATTTGGTGACAGCAAATAGCAGAGTCGTGGCCGAAATCATAGAGAATACAGGTTGAATTTTTAGTTCTTTTTATTCCATCAGGGAGCAGGCATTATTTACAAGCGAAGGCGACGTGCACAACACAGAACTGACAGAAAAGCTAAGTGTACAAAAAGGCGCGGGAAATCATTATCCCTGGCCTTAAATACTAAGACTTTGATAGGGATAAATATTTTTTATAGAGCTTATAAACTTGGATTTCAGTGGGGACTTCCAATTCTCACTCATAAGAGGTAAGGGAAACACAGGGATCTTTTTAAAAGTATTTTGTTTAGGTCAGCCATTTTCATCTCTCCCACGGAGTGTGAGAAAGCAACAGGCGTTTAGCTGTTTCAGCAATTTTACACAGCTTCTCTTGAATTAATTAACTAGAGCGAGTGAAATGGATCAGGAAATAAGAGAATATTTTAGAATGATATTACTATGAGCTAAATTAAGATAGGGCTTTGGAAATTAATTAGGATTCAAATTAAGAGTTTAAATATATATATATATATATATATATATATA
>JAOUZG010013995.1:3132849-3156787 GCA_026289955.1 Argiope argentata | reverse complement strand
ATATATAATATAAAATCTTCTACAAGATAGATTGGAAATTTAAAGAAACGTTAAAAAATATAATTTTAATTTTAGTAAAAGTCAATGAGTCCTCATGTGAAGGTTTCACATCTCTTCATAAACGTCTGAACCGAGTTGAGCCAAACTTTGCATCGTATTCTTTAGGGCAAGAAAAAAAGAATCTATCAATTTTTCAATGCTCAAAAGTTAATTACATTTTCGATTAATTAGATATTAACTGAAATGTCACCAGAATCTCACAGTAAATAATTTTAATTATAATGTTTTAGCATCTTCTTAAAATGAAGAATTTTATCTTTTCAATAATTTCAAATTCTTTTTTTATTATATTTTTTAAACTTTTTTTTAATTGTTTTAAAACTTAATGTAGACGATCAAAATTATTTTACCAGTATTTTCTAAAAATTTTGCTTTATATCTTCAGGAATTATTTTTTTGACACTCTTCATTTTCAAGAATTCGCTATTGACTAAATCTCTGGGGCAGTCAGCGATATGCTATAATAAAAAGATGCTGTGTTTTATATTCATTCAAAATTAGGTTTTGCATTAAAAATATTATACGTGAAAGTTTAAAATTCTGAAAAATACCGGATATATCATCTTTCTTTTGTTCAGATTGTACATTTTATTTGATAGTTATTTTTCATACTGATAATTTATTATTTTTGTTCTTTATTCTCACTTTGTTTCCTGTTAACATTTGTTTATAGGTATTTTTTTAAAAAAATTATTATAAAACTTGGATGATCACAATAAATTAGATACCCGCATTACGAATGCATTTCTTATTAAAGTAATATTGTTCTCTTCTGTTATCGTATAATGATGTAAAGTGATTATACAGTACCAAATAACTTCGCGAAATTATTTTAAATCATTTTCTGTCGTGAAGTTATCTTTCATAGATAATAATCAGTCTGAAACAGTTGTTTAGGAAAGATCACCTGTACTTCACTCTAAAAAAACATGTGGGTTTATTGTTCTAACGTGGGAAAAAGATCAGCTGTCACATTCCAATCAATAACACTCTAATTTTTTTTTATCATCGCACTTTCATTCAGCTAAAATACCTGCGTTAAATTGAAACCTAAGCATGTTTCACTTGTCACGAGCTCATTGAAATGGTACTGCATTCTTCCCCTTTTTATCTTCAGAATGAAAATAATAATAACAATATTTCAATAAGTAAGACTTCATGACTTGAATAAAGTAGACATGTGACTTCATTATACAAGATTAGCCTAAATGAATGACCGGATATTAAATAATTATAACTTTAAAATTATTGCACGTAATGTAATCAATGATTAATAAAAATAAAGAAAACCATTTCAACTTCTTTTTTATTATTATTATTATTACGAATGTTGAATGTGTGAACCTTTTGCTGCACAGTTATCAACTATGTAATAAAGTTCATTCTACTCATTTTGAAGCTTTACTCTCATTGTTCATTCCGTCCTCCCGTTGGTGTGGTGTAGAGAGGAAGTTGCTATTTCAGGTGTCGTCCTCGTGATCTGACCGCGGTTTAAAATTACGAAATCCATCCCCAAACAACCGTAGTGTTGTTTTACAACAAGACGTTAATATAACTAAACTAAACTCGTTTTACTTTATATTACAGCATTGATGCTTTATTTTCATTGACTGTGTCCGACGTTGGGAATTGTGAAGAAGCTCTTTGATGCACCCCTCTAAAAAGAAATCACATTGAGATTCTGGAACTTCGATGGTCGTGTGACGAACTTTTAATCAGCATTACCAACAAGTCCATTACAGTGTTTCAGAAGCTTCTCATTTAGATAAGTTACGAACATACGAACCCAATGGGATTGGACGCTATCTTTTTGAAAGATAAACTGTTCAGAATGTCTTCCCAGAGTTGCGAAATTAATCATATTCCTTGAATATTCAGATACTGTTTGTTTCAGTATCCTGAGGCTACCACTTTCGACGATACTACCTCGCTAAGAGATGAAATGAGGAGGGATGAGCCATTTCCGGTATTCTTCATCACGCCTTGATTTTCATTTCCAACCCATTAGGTACTTTTACCTTCAGGTTTTTCTATACGAATGCGAATGTTGTGTCACTGTTGGCCATGCTGTTTCTTTCAATTCCGACTATTAGTTCTCTCTATCACTCTCTTTTACTGAAATGCTTTTTATTCCTCAATTCAAGTTCAAATACATTTTTTTAAACTAGTAGTGGATGACGCTCGATGATAATACACTTTTTTCAAATATTAATTCATTCATCAAATTTAGTTAAATTTACTTTTAATACTTTAAATAGAGTTTTAGCAGTTTGTAATGAAAATTGAAATCTACAGGCAGTAGCTAAATCCTTAAAAAGCGAGGATTTCGGTATTTTTCGCGTGAAGGTGAAGAATGCGAGTTCAATTCTTTCAAAAATCAAAACTTTTTTGATCAATTATTTATATTCATTGTAATTATTTAATAAGAAATAAAAAAAATTAAAAAAGAAATGTTGATTTAAAAGAAAAATAGACTTTCAAGACTAGAAGGAATGGAATTTCATTTTTTTATACTACTGGTTTTTATTTAAAATTGCATATTGATTGCTTGGATATTTAATTCAAGAAGCAAGAAAAAGCTTTCAGAAATAGCACGAAGAATATTTTATTTATCGTTAAATGGGACCGAAATTATCTGTCGTTGTTAGTTACAAAACGTTATAAAAAATTAATTCAATTTTTAACATTAAAAAATATTGTTTTATTTTTATTTTATTTATTCTGTTTTTTATCATAATTTTATTTTTAGGGCCCCTTACAATAAATAAAAATTACTTTAAAGTATTGTATTATGAATTAGTATTTTTTCCCGATATTACAAGTTAGCCCCAGTTTTTCGCCTCTCAAGTAATAAAGCAAACATTTCCTCCTTTTATATATCCTCTCGTAGGGCCGAGATGGCCTGGTTGATACAGCGTTGGACTCGTACTCCTGAGGTTACGGGTTCGAAGCTCACCGGCCAAAACATTCCCCGAGTGTGTGGCGATTGGCGCCCGTTAAATCTGTTCGTGGTCGCAAAGTCCTCCATATCGAGAGTAATATCACTGGGGGTACTGAGCCAGAGGAGATCGTTCTCTTTTCCAGATTTAAATTACGTTCTGAGATGTATGAATGAATTTGCATGAATGTAGTCCGCCCCCTAAAAAGGGTTGTGACGAGTGAGTAGCTAAGTCGTACTCTTGGCCCTAGAGGGCGCTACTTGTAAAACAAGAGACGTATATTTCCGGCTTAAAATCTGCTGATGTATCAGCGGGGCTTGTCCACTGCAAATGCCATTAATCACAACAACACAACAATATATCCTCTCAGCTCTATTTTGACCAAATAAGCGCATCTTGACGCATGCGTAAAAGTACGGAGGGTTTTCTTATCCGAGAACAAGTAATAATCGTGATAATAAATTCCAGTATTAAAATAAAATCATCGTTTTGTGTGTAAATTACTATTGCTAATCTTCCTTCTGATGCGTTTAAAACAGCATCTTTTAGCAATAGTTGCTATGTAAATTATAAACCATCCTTCCTTTCTTTCTATACCTTTGAGCCACATGTAATCAAAAATATTTTTTCTTGTGTCAGATATTTTTAACCGGCATTAATAAAAATATTTTAACACCATTTAAAAACACATTTCCAAAAATGCATTATCCAAAGTTCAGTTTACATTGACAGACCGGTAACAATTTTTAGTTTACCGTCTACAAATGAAAAGTACGTTCTGTAATCATTTAAAAATTCAAACTCGAGATTTGATCAATTTTCGCAGTTCAGAGCTTCCTGAGATGGAAAAACGTATTTTTGGTATTATGTGTATCCATCTGCGAATATGATATTCAAAAACGTTTCAAGCTAAGCGAATGAAATTTGGTATATTATCTTCGCATCACATCTACATTTCGTGAAAATTTGAAACGAAATGGGGAGGGGAGTTTCTAAGGATTGACCGTTGATTTGCACTTTCGCATAGATGTAAGCAATTAACTCAAAAAGGCAATTATTTAAATTATGAAGTTTGATATGTATTAATCGTAATCGTAGTTCTGTATGAACTTTCGATTTCATTTGGTCGGGGAAAGAGGACGCCAAAATGCGTATTCAATTTTCTGTTGCCAGCGATTAATCTCCAAAAATCGTACATTAGAATCAGTAAAAATTCTAGAGCAGCTCCAAATATTGATATTACTGAATTATTGTTCACTAGTGGCACTGTACTGGTACAAAAGTAGCTGGTACAGGAGAACCTGTGCTTGCGTTTTTGAGTTTATTGCTTACATCCATAAGAAAGTGCAAACCGACAGACGCCAATAACTATTTCATGCAAAATTAAAAAGAATGTGATGTAAAAACTAAACAAAATTTCACTCGTTTAGCTCAAAGTATTTTTTGAGTACCATTGCACAAGTACTGATTTTCTGAACTTTATATTTAAAAACACTTAAATCTCGTGTGGGACGATGAAAATAAAAATCTGAGCACTTGAAGCATTCTTGGCGTTTCCCAAAGATCACAATTTATGCGGGGGAAAGGGGTAATACTTTTATCTATGCATAGTCTAAAATGAATTTTCCTGACAGCGTCTGTATGTTGGAACCACAAAAACTCGAGAAATAGTTAACGGATATTGGAGATATTTCTACCATTTTGTAGAGCATTTAATGGGGAAGGGTTTAGTACATTAAAGTCATATCGTTATTGTACTTGGAATGCGACTGACAGGGAATTTCAACGTAGGAAGCAAGGTATTCTTGTTGATGGTTATGATAGCATTAAAAAAATCAGATACTATGCTGTTGTTGTTAATAATGGCACTTGTCATAAATAGCTCGGTGATAGCTGTCAGCAATTTTAAGCCAAAAGAGCGTCTCTTGTTTTTGAAGCAGGGCCAACTAGGGCCAAGAGTACGACTCAGCTACACACTCGTCACCTTCTCTTGGGCAGCCCCTTTTAACAGGGGATCTCTTTCGCACACCTCACAGATAGAACAGATGAAGAATAACCATGTCCGAACCGGGACTCGATCCCAGGACGCTCAGATCACGGGGAAGACGCGATACCTCTGTGCCAGGACGCCGGCTCAGATATTCTTGGCCGTGTATTTGTTATCCACCTTAACAACAAGAAATGTTTCCATCTATGGATTTTACTTCATGTAATTAAAGGACCTTCTTCTTTTGAATATTTAAAAACTGTTTAACAGTCTAAATATTTCTGATTGTGTGCTACGAAAAATTTGTTTTGTAGCTATATCTGATAGTTTCTGAATATATATTTTTAATGTTTGTTTGGTGTTGCTTAACATGCCCATGTCATATCGGGTGGAGGTTAAGTTTATTGCTAATTTTTCTTCTTGGATGCTATGCCGTGCGGGTACTGCTAGTTGAATTGCTGTCGTCATCTGTTTATAGCAAAAGGAGGGATGCAGTAGCTTCTGAGGGTATGGACTCTTGAGCACCCGAAGGCAGAAGTCTGACTTCTAGCTCACACACGTCACAGACCCTTTTTATAGGGGCAGGCTTCATTCATTCATCTCAGATCGTAATTTAGATCTGTAACAGAGAACGATCACCTCTGACCCAGTCCCCCCAGTGGTATTACTTTCGACTTGGAGGACTTAGTGACCACGACAGATTTAATTTGCGCAAGCCACCACACGGGGATCGACGGGGATATGCTAAAGTTTCAGGTCATTACTCATTCTGGTTTTTTATTAAATCTCTCAAAGGCGATTCATCCTACTCTGAATATTTGTGCTAAATTTGGCAACTCTCCATTAAATGGTCTTTTTGGTAATGGTTGAGGCCCAATACACACAAATTCTTCTTTATTATTTATGGAAATTGAAAAGCGTTAAATCAAAAACTGCTTTTTTTTTCTTAAAAAAAATCATGTCAGATCATGATGTTGTTTTGGGGTTGAGGTTCTTGGCGTCATCCGTAGGCGAAAAATAAATAAAAAATTATCTGCGCGAGCATTTTAAAAAAATCAGCTTTAAACAACGTGCGGCCATCGCATTTACAAAAGATCTGATAAAAAATAACTAAGTTAATGACTACAGCAAATAAAATCAGAAAAATGTCCTTTTGAGCCTGTGATTATATGAAATGAAATAGGAAATGTGATATTTTTTATGCTATAAATGCGAGGCAAAAATTTTTTGGATCGTTTACAATACTAAAGTGTCTCATTCATTGAAACAATGAGTAAAAATATAATTTAACTTTCACGAGCACGTGGTGCTTGGCCGTTCAAGAAATTCTGTTCTGACATGTTTGATTGAAATATGAATAGCAGATTTCATTTTCATTTATATAACAAATGATCTAAACTATCGGTATTCATCAAAATCTTTAAACATTTACGATATTTGCTTCAAGTATTTTACTTAAATAAAAAAAACTCACAAAGCTTAAGATCTACGTAGAATTTTCTAGTAGCTTAAGTCATATATCTAAAAAAAAAGTCATTGCGCTTAAGCATTCATGACCATTACACCTTATCGAGCAAAAAAAAATAATTCTTTTTCCATCCCTTGATGTGATTAATATCTTGCAGTTCACGAAATCGTGAGAATTTCATAAATCGTTTGCGTAAGAGGAAGAGTATCGTCTTCATCATAATTTATTGGGGAGATACGACCTTGGAGAATGTGTAACAGCGAATCGCTTCCCGTGCTCGGGAATTATGGGGAAGCCGGGTGATGAATTTTAATTGGCCACAGGACTCGGTAGTAGTTTTCACCGCCGTCAGGATGGAAGCTGAAGAATGTCGCAGAAGAATACAGAATGAGGTATTAACGAAAAGTAAAAATTACATAAGAGGCTATTTTTAATTTGAATAATCTGTATATTTAAAATAATCAGTTTAGATCTGAGAACTAGTTATAATTTCTAGAATGTTCATTTCATACTTCATAACTATGAGATATGCTATCTGTAGTAGAGTTTTCATTCCCCATCTATTTTCGAATCGAATCTCAAAAGCATCACTTCACTGTAGTTTTTCTCTATGGGAAGAAAAAAAACTTATGACCGAGTTCATTAACCCTAACCAGTGAACATAATTTTTGTCAATTTTTATTACATATAAAGGATGATAAAATTTCGATATATCGTCAGTAGTCACATGTCCCCTTTTTATTTTGCGATAATTCTCCAAACAAACTTTCTCCCTACTCAACAATAGGATTGATTAGGAATGATAAGGATATATTTTCTATGCCTAGTTAACAATTCGTAATGTTTCATGCTTGTTACGCAAGTCTAACTTTAAAAAATTTGCATTTAACGAATTATAATGTAGTTCTTCAAAATTTTTAGACATTACTAAAATAATGCTATTAATAAGACGAACGAACAGTTAGTCGACGAGGACGGCTGGCTCCTCTAAAATCTGCTTTTGTAATTATACCATATCATTAGAAGATAACCTACGATATTGGCATTCTTATACTAACCTCAAAAGTCCCAAAATTCCTGTAAATTTAGATTGATATAAGCAATTTAAGCTTATCCTTAAATTAAAAATATGTATAGTGTTCTTCATACGGTAGGCATCTGGGATATGCTGAAATTAAACTTCACAAGCGTCCAAAAAAATTGAAATATATGATCGCAAATTTCAAGTTCCCCTGTGTGAACATTATTGTTTTTAAGTCATTGTTTGTCATAATTAATTTAAGTCACTAATTAGTTTAAGCCATTTAGAATAAGGCAGTACTTGTAAAAGCAGGTCAAACTTTTAAAAACGTATCTGTTTTTGAAGAAACGTACATAATAATAATGAAGTGCTGGTAAAAACAAAAATATGCTCGAACCAAAGATATTGACGAATATTGACTGCCATTTACGCATTATTCATTGCCTACGCGATTTCGAGCTTCAATTATTCACAACCCCTAACGAAAAGATTTTTTCTCATGATAAAAAGGAATTTGAAATATTGTTAAGAGTCCGGATATATTATTTTTGGAATTGTATTTTTCCCTTTGTCTTTTGCTCAAAATAAAAAAACACATATATACCATACACAGATAACATACCATGTTTCATTTATTTTTGTCATTCCGTTTTTGAATTATGTTTTTCATGCTTATGCAAGTGCAAACCAACAAACTGCCAATCTCTCTTTGGAATGCTCTCAAAATTTGATTGGTGGCTACAATTTACAAGAAAAATTTACGTATCTAGCTTTTTTTGGTTAATAGTTATAGTTTGTAACTTATTTTCGAATAGCAGGACAGAGCTCCTCTGATAAATTTTTCTCAAAATGTTATAGAAATCTACTAATTTAATCTTAAGGTCATATACCGAATTTCACCCGTCTAGTTCTAAATTTTTTTTTATTCATCTCTGTCAGGAAAGTAAACAGACAGGCATAATGCCAAAAATGTGTTTTTCGAACTCACTAAAAAGTGAAAATTCGTCAGAATGTCTTCTAATTTTTTTTCATGCTTATAGTTCGTAAAAGCGAAAATAAAAAGATACTGTTTGATTGCAATAGTTAAGGCTTATGATTTTGTAAAAGACAAAAATATGACGAAAATATGAAAGAAAGCGTCATATTTTGTAAACTAGAAGAGTTCTATTCCATATCTGAATCAATATCTATCTTTTCTGAAGCCATCCTAAGTAAATATTTGCATTGAAATGTATAGCTTTTCCACTCTTTAACCTAAATTCGCTTTTATTGACCACATTGATAACCGTTGACAATACTCTTCTTTTCATGTTATTAAAAATTGTTACATTTCATCATCAGCCCTAAACCATTTTTCTATGCCCATTTAATGCCTTGTGCTTTTTTTATACCTTCATGGTTTTATATTTGGAATTCATGACATTTAATTTTCGTATTATCGACTCTTTTAATAATCCCCCGTTTTTGATCCCCCGTCATGGGACAGTTGAGGATTGCCCCATAAAGCATAAACGAATTCACGCTGTATCATATTTTTAGATAAAATGTGCTTATGAAAAGACTGGCCATCAGTAGGTTCATTAGTTCATTTGCATGCAAAAGCGATAAAAAAATGTTGTTACTGTTGTTGTTACTTATGGCACTTGCCATGGACAAGCCCCCGCTCATACGATCAGCAGATTTTAAGCCGGATATAGGCGTCTCTTATTTTACAAGTAGCGCCATCTAGGGCCAAGAGGACGACTTAGCTACACACACGCCACAACCCTTTTTTAGGGGGCGGACTTCATTCATGCAAATTCATCCACTCATCTCAATCTCACATCGTAATTTAGACCTGGAACAGAGAACGATCACCTCTAACCTAGTGATATTACTCTCGACATGGAGGACTTTGCGACCACGAACAGATTTACGAGCGTCAGCCACCAGACACTCGGGGAATCTTTTGACCGGTGAGTTTCGAACTCTTAACCTAAGGAGTACGAGTCCAACGCTCTACCAAACAGGCTACCTGGCCCAAAAAAATGTAAGTAATATCAATGGTCTTTAAACGGGAATAGCTTGGTTGGTAGGGTGTTGGATTCGCATCCCTTGGTTCGATATGCCAATCGAAGACTCTCCGTGTGTGTGATGGTTGGCGCACGTTAAATCTGTCTTGCTGATAGTCATTCATTTCGAGAGTAATACCACTTGGGGTACCGATTCAGAGGTGATCGTTCTCTGTTCCACATCTAAATTACGATCTGTGGATGAATGAATGAAATGCATGGATGAAGTTCACCCCGTAAAAAGGGTTGTGAGGTGTGTGTAGGTAAGTCGTACTCTGGGCTCTAGATGGCGCTAAAAAATAAGGGACGCCCATTCGGCTTAATTCGAAAACAGATGTGTCAGAGGGCTTGAAAAGTGCATAAGTAACAACAAGCGTGATTTTCTAGATTTTTAAAATCACATCACCCTTTAGAATTACATTATCTTATGGAAAACCTCTGTATCTTTCTATATCTTTGATAGATGCTTTTAATTGTTGCTGATAGTAATGAAAATAAAGAAATGAGGTACGACTGAATATGAATTTGTCTTTAAAAATATTTCCTTTATCTACTTAATAATGGCATAATTTACGGTGTATTGGCTTCACTTTTTGTTACATTATCGCATCTAGTGGTTAGGGAATGCATTTACATTATTTTATCTAAACAGTCAAAAATATTCTACCAATATCTGTTGGCACATTTCTCAATCGTCAGGTTTTCTGTAGAATCTGCGCGTGTGGTACTTTGATCGTTCTATTCTCCTCCACTGGGTAGAATAGAATAAAGAACAGAATTTCTCTTCTCTCGTCTAGTTTTCCACTTACTGTAATACATCTAGCGGGATTCAGTTTTAAAACAATTGAGCTAGATGAACGAAATTTTAAAAAATGGTGTTAACATGAAAGTTTTATCTTTTGCAATTTTTGAGCATAACGTATTAAAAATTGTTTTTGAATGGATATATATTTGTGAACTGGTCACCCAATGCATTTCATTCTAGCTGAAAATGCTTCTTCTTTTATTAAGAATTTTGCTTATGTTCAAAATGTTTTTTTTTTTCATTCAATAGGGGGATTTGGTATGGTTCGATCCGGGGATCGGCTACCTTCTACCTGGAGAGGTGGTCGACTTCTCCAAACCAGCTCAAGTCATCACGGTACAAGCTCTCATCTCCGGAAAGGTAAGGGGCTCATTCTATAGATATTGTCGAATCTCATGAGGGAATTGTTTTATAGAACATTAATAGAATTAGTATACTGAATTTTGCAGTTACATTGAGTGCTCATGTAACTAACTGCGTATGCCCATAAATACTCTATGGCTTATATGTGTTGTGAAGATAATACTTCTTCCCTTCTTATTGTCACTCGGGAATTTAACATGTATTACTCAAGCATTGATTCGGGCATGTATTACTCAAGTATTGATTCGGACATGTATTACCCAAGCACTGATTCGGGCATGTATTACCAAAGTACTGATTCGGGCATGTATTACCAAAGTACTGATTCGGGCATGTTTTACCAAAGTACTGATTCGGGCATGTTTTACCAAAGTACTGATTCGGGCATGTTTTTCCAAAGTACTGATTCGGGCATGTATTACTCAGGAATTGACTGGATAGCAAATAGTGTGAATTTTATATGCAGAAGGTTATGCCAAATTAGTTTTAGAGGAAATATAGAAAGTTATAAATTCTTTCAAGTTAATAGGTATATCTTCTTTTTAAAGAAACAAAGATTCAATTTTTTTCATAAAATAATGCATTTCGTTTCGGAAATTCCTATATTTCCGGTAAATTGCTTTCTTGTAAAGAATTGAATTAGAATAATCATTAGAATGGAATCTGTGCCTTTAGAATAATCATGAAAATTACAGAAGCAGTAATACAGCCCCAAACATTGGTTTGATTTCGCCTACTTTTGCTTCATATGGAAGCTTGGGCTTTCTAAAAGGACCATGTTGGCCCGGTGATAAGGTATCGGCTCTTGAGCTGTAGGGTTTCAAGTTTGAGACCCGATTCATCCGAATAACTGTCGTGTAAAGGGGTCCGTTGCGCGTTAAATCTGTCACTGCCAAACGTCATCCCATTGGTGTGGAGGGGTTGTGGTGAGAGAAGTGCCAGTTCCGGTGTCATCCTCGTCACCTGACCGCCGTTCAAAATTATGAGGTCCTTCTCAAAATATTCCTATTGTTGCTTTATAATGGGACGTTAATGTAGCAAACTAAACACATGCTTTCTAAATATATCATCAATGGTCGTCCGCCTTTCAACGTTTTCCATTCTTGGGAGAATTTTCCAGAAATACTATTTAATGTATATTCTTTGAAATAAAATAGCACCGTACCTGTTTCGTTTATTTCCCTTTTATATATATGCTTCTACCACCTAAATATGTTATCATTGGTCATCAACGTGCACACACCGACATTCTTCTTGCTCAGTAATCTTAAAATTACCTGAAATATCTCGAATTAAAAGATTAAAAGAGCTCTCGGTCGTAATAACTGGCCCGATTTCTTAATTTTATTTGACTAGTGGTTAAATGGGCTGAATGCTATTTGAATATTGTGCAGAAAACCGATGTAATCCCTACAGAATCATCCCATGATTCTTGAGAGTTAATTAGTGGGATGAGCAGAAGATGTAATCTCGTAGTAATATTTTATTTGGCATGCAGTTGTACTTGTGAATGACTATCATCTGTAGTTTGGTAATTTATTTAATTTAATAGAGTATAACAATTTATGATCTATAATAATGGGAATTGGAAATCAATGCGATTCTCCTTTGTCCTGATCCAGATCATGGTCACAAGAAAGATGCTTTATAAATTCTAGCACTGGTCATTTGGCGTAAAACCAAAAGCTTGATTTAATTCAATTATAAATGCATATAAATTTTTAATAGTTCAATAAAAATTGGCATTTAATTTCCACTAAATATTTCCTTTTACTAGCATAGTTGTTAAAGTTTAACATTAATTATGTTGTTTTATTTTAAGAAATTAAATTTGTAAAATTCAAATAATGTTTATTTCGTGATGATATTTAATAACAATAGCAATGTTTATTTGTACTTTCAGCCTCAGAATTTCACATTACATAACCTGGAAAGCGTGAGAAAAAGGCAAGACCTTGGCCCCAATGGATTCGAAGACATGATTGAGTTGGTGTGAGTAAACTTGAATAACAACAATTGAAATCGCCCATCTTGATTCGTTTTCTTTTTTAATTTTTGAAGCAAGATTTTTTATTTATTAGCTTTAAAAATGTGTATTGTATTTTAGACATCAATGTTATCTTTCTTCTTCTCTTGAAATTATATTACTCTCTTTGATTTTGATAATTTATTTTTCTTTTACTCTCGCTTTATATCCCTGTTCTTTATTTTTACTCTTTTATAGCTATAACTTTTTTCAATTCCTACAGTTAGCTCACACTCTCCCCACCCATATTTTATTCAAATTTTCAATCGTTAATGAGATACTTTTTCCTCCACTCTAGTTAAAGTAATTTTTTTTTGAATTTGCAGGGAAGACATTTGACGTTAATACAGTTTTATTAATATTAATTAATTTTTTATTTATTAATAAAAAACTAACTTTCTCGCCAAAATTCTTCATTTTCCCCTCGTCAAATAAGTAACGAATTCAGTTTGATCCCCCCCCACTAATAAGGTTAGGCTTAACATGTTTTTGACCGATTATTTCAAACGATTTCGTTTATTTTCTTAATTTTTATTGCATTTAAAATTAAACATTATTAATGAATTTATTTTTCGGATTTATTTTGAAATATTTTCAAATTAAAATAATACAGGACAAATATAATTAAAAATTTCTAATCCGCATTGCGTTACCTCAACTAGCGTAGAAAATTCAGGCATTTCCGTTGCCTTAATTAGTGTTGAATTTCAACGCAATTGAGTGTGTTCTGATTTGTTTTAAACAGATACGAATTTGATTTTGTTTTGACCAGGATTAATTTTTGTAGAGTGGTATAATTTATATATCGAGAGATTTTTTTTTTACATTTCCTTGCTAAAACAGGTAATATCCGAAGTAAAAATAATTGAATTGAATTGAATTTTTTCGTTCCTTTTACCATAATAACCAAAGTAAATATTATATTTATGGCTAATTGAGGATATTGATCTGTATTTCTATACCTTTACCTCTCTTCATACTACTTGCTTCTGCCTTATTATTTATACATTTTTATTCTATTTATATATATACGATTTTATATTTTATTTGCTACTAAATACGCTATTGCCATTTCTTTATACAGTGATAAAAATTATAGTTTTTTAATGAAAGAGCAGGATTTAAATACTACATACCATTTTGTAAAAAATATTATGTAAATCATGGGTAATTGATTTATAAACGACAAATAATTGACATTTTCTTCCCCAGTGAATTATGCGGAGCTGCTCTCAATATTGAATCAGTAAATTGCGAAAAATATTTTCTTAAATTTTACGTTATTGACCAAAATTTAATGGACGTTTCAAAATTGATTTCTTTTGTACTTGAGTTTGTGTCTATTTGAATGATAAAGTTTGTTTGGTATAAGCCTATGCTTTAAACATGTTAAAATAGCTTTAAGTCCAGTAAAAACATTGTCAAAAGACTTAAAATACGAGAAATTTTATAACAGCAGTGATAAAGTGATTATAAGACTAAAAAAGACAAAACTTTTGCTTATTACTAATAAATCATTTATGCACTTTGAAAAAAAATTGTTATCGTTTATTTTGTTTAAAATAATAGTACATGAGTAAAATTTAATTAAATTCGGTCCAGTGTTTTACAAGAAATAAGTACCATATATAGCCGCAATGATATTAATTAGATTGAGATAATTTTTTTATTAGAAATCACTGGAATTACAGATTAAAATATTTTAAAATAATCTGATTCTATTAGCTGGATTCGGCTGTATACTTTCTAAAGTTTTTTTTGTTGTTATATTAATTACTAAGTATTATAATGCGTTTTCCATATTTTCTAGAATTATAGTATTACTTTTTTAATCACACTCTGTAATAAATGGTTATTAAATTATATTAATAATAATTTAATTACCTAGTTTATAAAGTCTGCGGGCCTCGATTTCTTAAATCAAGAAAAAAATTAATCCATAATCTTATTTTATTTCAGAGACCTTAATGAAGCATCTCTACTTTGGAATTTAAAAATTCGTTATGATAAGGAAATGATATATGTAAGTATTAATTTTTTTTTATTTTCACAATTACCTATTTTCTGTCATTAATCCTTATTTTTTTCCCTACCTGTTCACATTCCATGGATTATACTTTCCTTGATACGCTTTAGTTGTTCATTATAGAAAAAAAATACTACCTTTTTGAACAAGCAATCAAAAAAAATTGTTTCATTCGAACAATTTCCGCTTCTCGTTATTCAGCAGATAGGGCAATTATCCGGAAGTACAAGCGCTATCTGCCATTTTGATTTAACACCTATTATTATTTATTTTATCTTTTCTGGCAAAGCAATCGCGTGCTTGTAATATCACGAGAACTTAATTTTAGTGCGTTGTTTCGTCCAATTAAAAACGCCTTTCTTTTTCTTTTTTCGTTGACTTAAAAGGCAGAAAAAAAAAAAGAACACAGAACCCATAATAAGTTCTCAACCTTGTTCGTATTATTATTTGAATAGCAGCCAATAGAAATCTGTTCTTTAGGTAACGTGACGTGTCGTGTCATCAGAATGCATTGCGTCACAATAGATTCCGCTTATGATTGTCAAGCAGAATGTTTATTCGTGTTCTTTTTTTATATGCTTTGTTTATTTTTGCTGCTACGATTGACTCATCATTTTTATTTATGTTCGTGATATAAGCAAAAACTGCTTGTATATAGGAGCAGGAAGTTGCATTCGAAACTGATCCATCAAATATCGTTTGTTCTTGTAGCATTTAGATTGCAAAGACATTCTGTCTTTAAATTATGTAGTTAGAATACAAGAACTTCATTTTTTTTTTCATTAAAGAAGATGCAGACGATTTTCAGAACAAAAAATGAACTTTTTTTTTGTTTTTATTGAAGCTTAAAGCAGGCGATTTTTACAATAGAAAATGAGTTTGATTGAACTTAGTGAAATTGCTAGATTTTCTGAAAGAAAAAGAATAATTAATAAAACTTTGTCAGGAAACTTATTTGAAAATTTACGTCAACTAAAGGCATCCACGAATGTTTTAAATATCGTATTTTAGTTTCAAATATACTCATTTTATAATTAATTTTAACTATAATGAGATTGAAACAATAAAGTACTAAAGTTATTTATGCATGATTAATTTTAAATCTATTTAATTATTTGTAATAATTGTTCATTGAAGTTTTTTCTTATTTTATATTGAACTAATTATTTAAAAAAGGGGAAAATGATAAAGTGAGTAATTAAAAAAAATATGGGTCAAGTGTCTTCAGAATGAAAGTCTGGTTATTTAATTACATTTTATTTCTAACATTTTTTCAAAACATTACTAAAATTTGGTGTATGGTAAATATCAACACTATTAACAGAAAACTATTAACTTCAGTTTTCTAGATTAAATAGAGAAAATTGTAGAAATTTTCTGTGAAATAAAAACCATTGCGAGCCTGACACTATCATAAAGAAAGTTGAATAGATTAGTTCTTATTCTAAACAGCTGCTAGAGATCCAAAGAGTTTATTGATCGAATATGTAAATGTTGCAGTGTGAATAAAAAGTTAGTTTCCTGTTTTAAACAATGGAAGCAGTGAAAGGTTCACAATGTCAATTACAAATTCATTTCTTTTATCATTTGGTTCTCTGTCAAATTAGAAAAAAAGGAAGTCGTTGATATTAAATGAAAGCTTTTCATAAATTTTTATATTATTTTATTTTTTAAAAAAAATTTGAAAATAAATTGGCAGTTGTCATGCTAGTCTTCTACTTTTTCGTAAGGCCAATAACAAGCCGTAGAAGTATTTTTTTATTAGACTATGCTTTTTTGTTTTTTAATCTGCAAATAATTTTTTTAAAAAAAATGGGTGAATTTTTTCTTCTTTCTCTTTATATTTATACAATGCTATTTATCAAATATTTTGCTGTTATTTATTAAGTCTATTATTTTCCTTTCGATACATACGCTCGCCTGCTCTGAATAATGTAATTATTTTATAGAATACTGCCTAAACCAATTATGCCTTAGTATTATTAGTATATTTATTGATGAAATGTAAACAATTGGAAGATTCGTATCAATTATTGTATTTAGAAATTCGATAATTCTATAAATTATTATTTTTGCTTTGGATTACATAATTATTTTATTGTATTTAACTTATTAAATGTACTCTAATTTATCTCTAGGCACGCGCAAAATTATTACTAAACTTCAGTGTGAAAAATACCATCTTGTGACGCCATCTACATTCAAATATTAATACTGCTACTGTTGATATATTCCTAAATGCTTTACTGGATTAAATTGAATATTTCAGTGTTCTTAAACATTTTCTCAAAATACTGCATAAATGATCCCTGTGAATTTTTTAAATATTTAAGCACGCTAACTTTTTATTTTATTAAGTGATTATAAGATACAAGTATGGTAAAGAAAGTATCAAAGTACAACTGGCTAGAATCCGAATATAAGCAATTAAACAACGAACAAGCTACTAATTTCATATATATTAATATTGTATGTATAATGATTTTTAATTATAAGTACTTGTAGCGTTGTTATATTCAGTTCATAAAGATAGGTTATAAGAACATTATTATAATTTTAGAATTAGTAACGCAGATTATATTTCATATTAAAAAGAAGCTAAACTATATCAACATCGTTTTTCATTCCAACAACAAGCAACTGGTGTTGCCAATTCTTTTAGAACAAACTTGTGAAAACAAAGATAATAATACACAGATATAGCTGCTACATCACTCCTTCCCCAGTAACAATGGAGTTACTATATAGTTTTCAACAAGAAATATATACAGATGTGAGAGGAATATATATATATACACAAATGAAATAATATTTTTATATAATTAAAATTGCCGTACATACTTAGAATCGGCGAGTTCTTTTAGAATGTTCAATTGTTCTGAATGATGATTGTACGATTTTGTAATAAAAAATGTTCTAAATTGATTTTTTTATTAACTGTAGCAATAGAATTTATTAAATATTACACATTATTAACTTTTTTTATGACATATCAATATTTTTATCTCACATTCTACAGGAAATCAGATAAAATATCCTTAAATACTTTAACAAAAACAGCATTACGCGTAGCCCTAATATATTTGGTCCATCCAGATTTTATAAATTTGACAAATTTAGGGATTTAGATAATATCAAATCTTTTATGCTACATCAAACGAGTTTTGCTCAAGAGTTCCAAAACTTTATCCGATTGTTGCCGGATTCATTTTGACAAAACCAGCCATGGATAAACACGATTTTCATATCGTCTGTTTAGTATTCGTCACAGGCGATTCGCGGGAACCGTGATTCCTGTATCGCAAACGATACGGTGACGAACTCCAAAAAAATAAACAGATCATTGGAAAATTTCTCAGAGAATCGTAATACATCATCTCCAAGTTGAAGATACTTCCTGTGTCGTGTATGATTCAACTGTTGTAGAGTGTTATTTTCTACATATTTTTCACACATGAATATATTTTTGCGAAACAAATAAACTCGACTGCTTATTTATGAACTGATAAGGTGTTGCTTGAATTTCACGCATAATTTTAACTAGTAGATAATTATAATCTGTGAATGAACTGTGAATAAATTCGAGCTGAAGGTCATAATGAAGGATAGAAAAAAAATTAATTCCAGGAATAATCATGCATATTTATTTTCAAAAGGTTTTACATAATTATTTATTATTTGCTGAATGCAAACTTACCTTCAATATTTTATTCCATGTGAATCGGATAAGTTTTTGTTAAAACTTCATAATAATATTGTGAAGTGCATTTGACAGCGCCACCTGGTGATAAATAAACAAAAGAAAATTCTCTGTTACAGTATGTTTAACATGTCCTCGCACTGTTTGTATTTTAAAGTAATCATATGTTAAAATGAATTTGGTGTTGGCCTTTGTAGAGCCCATTCAAGCGTTTCAAATTAACTTGTCAACTCTCAATTTATCTTCTTAATGATACAATGAATACAGACAAATAAATCAAATTGGATCCTAAGTGATCTGGTGTTGAGTCCCAATTTTAACGACCAGACGGTTTCCTAGTTTGAAACTCGATTCTACTAACGATGTAGGCCGGGATGGCCTGGTTGGTAGAGCGTTGGACTCGTACTCCTTAGGTTACGGGTTCGAAGCTCACCGGCCAAAAGAATCCCCGAGTGTGTGGCGATTGGCGCTCGTTAAATCTGTTCGTGGTCGCAAAGTCCTCCATATCGAGAGTAATATCACTGGAGGTATTGGGCCGGGGGTGATCGTTCCCTATTCCAGGTCTAAATTACGATCTGAGATGAATTAATGAATTTGCGTGAGTGTAGTCCGCCCCCTAAAAAGGGCTGTGACGTGCGTGTAGCTAAGTCGTACTCTTGGCTCTAGATGGCGCTACTTGTAAAACAAGAGACGTATAGTCCCGGCTTAAAATCTGCTGATGTATCAGCGGGGCTTGTCAATGGCAACTGTTATAAGTAACAACAACAACTAACGATGTACTACGTATGTGAGCCTGTTGCAGTTTAACCCCTTTCCACACTTTGACGAGTTTCACTTTTAATGACAGTTTGGACCAAATATGAATATCATACAACATGCTAGTGAGAAAAAAATACGAGCTAAACAGGATCACCACGGTGCTTACTCGTGGAATTATGATTTTGCTATGGCCGGTGATTTTATGGTGTGGCCGGTGCAGTTTAATCCTTGCCACACTTTGACAAATTTAAACTGCGATAACAGCTCGGACCAAATATGAATATCATACAACATGCTAGTGAGAAAAAAAAATACGAGCTAAACAGGATCACCACGATGCTTACTCGTGGAATTATGATTTTGCGAAACGTGGAAGTCTCAAGTCAGACTCGTGGAATGAAGATCGGCCAATTCAGGATATAATATTCAGGACTACGTACTCTCTACTGTTTGTCCATAAGGAGATCTCTGGCCGACAGTCGTCTATGTTTACGGCGGGAGTTATAGAAACAGGTTACAGCAGGAAGAGTCCATTTCGCAGAGGTAGATATTCATTCAAGTTTCTTACGTTGGCGCATTTAGCGCCTAATTGGTGGTATTGATATATTACCTTAAATTCGAAAAATAATTCACTGGGCCGAAAATCCTTTGCATACTTGGAATTTTGAAAGAAATATATTATCCCTGTTAGAATAATATAGAAATTCCTTTCTGATTAGTAAGAAAGAACAGAGTAAATCAAATAGAAAAACTGAATAATTATTTATATGTCTACTTAATTTTTTTTCTTGTCTAGTGCACAAGAAAAAAAATTAAGTAGAATCCTGCATGACAAAAAAATTAATCTTCATTGTATTTGTTTTAAATTTATGTAACAACTTAAGATCAAATTCTCCGCAGCAAACTCGAAGTAATCTGTCTAATTCAACATAAAAATAATAACATAATAATCGTAATTATTTCATAATTTTTGTAAAAGGTTGCTGTTAGTAAAATATCCATTGTTAAATATGTTTAAAACTTCTCCAAAATAAGTTTATTTATTTATTTTTGATATATATACTATTTTTCGAAACTCAAAATTAACAATTACATTTTATCAAATTTTAAGGATAATCAGAAGTATGTTAAGCTGAAACTTTTGATTATCGACATATTGAATAACAGAAAACAAGAGCACATTATTGAAAAAATAGAAAATAACAAAAAGGAATCAAATAAATTTCATAGCTTCTGAAAATAAACTAAATAAAATTCTATATCTTCTATAACTTACGATTAAACTAATTGAAATGAAAAAAAAGCAATTTTAAAATTCCCTTTTTATTTATAAAACACATTAATTATTATTAAAAGAGTGCAAAACTAGCAGAGATCGTGTGACAGTTGTGTACTTTTAATTAAAAGAATTCTAAAACACTGTGACAAGATTCTGATGAATCGGAATCCGATTCAGTACTTCCAATCTGAATTACTAGTTCTTCTAAAACCCCATCTTTTTCCCAATACGAATTTTCAGCAAGTTTCAAGCAAAATTCTATAACATTATGTACAATTTACGTGCTTGTGATTTTAAAGTCTCTCCATTCTTAAATCGAAAAGGCATTTTAAAGGATCTCAAAATTCAAGAGACTAAAATTATTAAGTAATGAAATGCAGTTAATATTAACTAAAGAAAATATTAATAAAATATAAAAAGTAAGCTAAGCAAATATAAAGATACGAGCAACTGCGGCAAAAGCAAGAAGACGAATGAGCAATAGTTTTTTTATCGCTTCATTTTTTCGCCAAGATAAAGAATATCCCCGCAGACTTCCGTTCGATTCCACCCATTCGAAATGGATCCTCCCTATCGACGCCTGTTTCTATAACGCCCGCCGTAAACATAGACGACTGTCGGCCAGAGATCTCCTTATGGACAGACAGTATGTCGTTTTTTGTGTCATTTAATTATACAACAGACAATCTTTCGTACGATTGTATTAGTTATTGCTGACCTTGAGGACACAGAAATCAACGTTTTTTCTCTCCAATATCCGATTTAAACTGGTTTGGAATGATTACGTGAATTATGTATTGTCAATTTTTTAAAAAAGCAATGGTCTCCCTAACCCCATTCTCAGCAACGCTCGAGTTCCAAAACTTTTTTTTTGTCAACTTGATAAATTGAAAATTATCTAATAAATTTCATCACCTCTTCTTGCTGTTTTGCGCTCATTTTTATTTTCTTTGTGCTTCTTTGGACAATAACTTTATTGGCCAGACAGAATAATCGGGTTCATGGAGGACATTCCTGCCAAGTTATTTTTTATCGTTGGCGATAAGTCGCCGAATGTGACAATCTTTATCTTCTTATAACCTTAAAAGGAAAAATTTGGTGCCTGAAAAGCGAAATTTTTTTTATTTCCATCGCATAGTGAAACTTCAAAAACTTTAAACCTAAACAATGTGTTCTCACAAGATAAAAACTAAAGAAAATCGTTAAAATAAAGTAGATCTCTTAAAAAATGGCTACAAGGGTTTTTAAATACCCACTAACCATTCGTAAAACGCTTCGCGTCTGTACTTGGAGCCTTCTTTTGTTGTTCAAGGTTGCTTCAACTCAATTAGATTTTTTCTTATGAGTCATTATTATTAAATTATTGTTCTCACTTGAGGGTTTGTTCTCCAGTCCCGCCCGCCTCTTTTCCTTTCAGTTCTCTTAATGAAAACAATAGTATTGATCAATATAAAGAAAACTCCAATGCTGAAACACGAAATAATTTTTAAATAGTAACAAAGTAACTATTGCAATAGACTCCTAAACACGAAGCCTTACAAATAAATAAACCCCCACAGCTTTCTTGTTAACCCAGAGAACGCTCTGCATGGCGTTGGCGTATAGCAGTTACAAAATATTAACGTTTGGCTTGAATATTGCATTTTTACTGAATCTATGTGTCTTCGTTGGCGAGTTTTTTGGCAATTTTTGAGATACTATCAATAGTATCCGAAAATCGTATCTGTATTTTAGACGCGTTTTACCAAAGATCGCAATAAAAATTTGACACAAAACTACAATTGTATCACAAAATCCCATACCAAGTTGGATATATTTGAATTATTGCGTTTTTGAGTTATCGCGTTCACAGGTTTTTGAAAGTATAGACCGACAGACGGTCAATTTTTTGTTGGATTTGACTCAAAATAGGAACCATGTCTGGACTATATATGTTAATTTTGTTTATAAAATGTTATTTATCTCTCTATGTAATCATGGTATTAAATTATATTCGAAAATCAGGGCAGATAAACTTCGTCTTGGCGGATTTTTCTCAAATTTTCATAGAAATCTACAAATTTGGTATAAATACCGTAAAATTGGTCTAGATTAAAGTGTTTTTATGTTATTTTTGTCACAGGCAGGATGACAGACACTTTTCATACTTTTTTTGATCTTAGGGTGATCTTAAAACATGAAAATCCCTTAAAATCATGAATTCAAATTTTTTTGATGATTGCAATGCTTTCTCTATACTGCGTATCCGAGAAAGAAAGATTGAAAATCATCCCATCAAGTAATATTGAAAACTATAGATTAATTTTCTGTTTTTTTTTAAATTTCTTTTTATAAATTCATATTCATAACTTATATTTAAAATGGAAGCTCGTATAAAGATCATCGTATAAAGTGATACTTTGTTTGACAAAAACCATAATAGTCAAATTTAAAATCATTCCTTGAAGGAAATGAATTTTTGAAATATTCGTTTTAAGGTTAACATTGAATTAAAATGATTTAATTGCTGTGAACCTGTAAATTTCATTAGAAATATGTAAAATATAATTTTGTAGTTGAATGTTTCTCACGCGATTTTGTTTTTTGTTTTCCAGACATATACGGGTAGTATTTTAGTTGCTGTCAATCCTTACAAGATGTTTGATATCTATGGCTTGGAGATGGTGAAAAAATACGAAGGCCAAATTTTGGGCACTTTGCCACCGTAAGTATTGAAATATATATGTATATTTTCTTTTTAAATGCATCAAACTTATATATTTTTACATTAAGAATCAAATGTAGAATGCAGTGCTTAATTTTTTTTTAATAAAGTGATTTTACTAAACAGTAGAAATATTTAAAAAATCTACTTCCATATATTTGTAAGGAAAAAAATATATTTGCACTTGCATGATGAATTAAATTTATTATATACGAGTTGTTGATAAATTATTCTGAGATTAAAGTATTTTATGAATAATTCAAAATAAGAGACAGAGAAAAGTCTTACTAAATTTTATTCATCAAATATTTTTATATTAATATGCTTTAAAAAGAAGACTATTAGTTGCTTGGAGAGTATCAGATGTATACTCAATTTTCCTTTTGATATTATTAAGCATTTAGAGTCTCGGGACCCATGTAGTACAGTTTTTCAGACAATTTTTTGCGATATTGTGTGATAATGTATTATTCTATATCCAGAAATATTGTACAAAATTTTGTGAAATTAAAATATATAATATTCAACAATATTATGTGAAATCAAATAATTCAATATCCAGCAGTATTGTGCCACATTATATTATTCAATATTCAGCAGTATTGTGCCACATTATGTTATTCAATATCCAGCAATATTGTGCAATATTATGTAATTCTATATACAACAATAGTGTGCCACATTATATTATTCAATATTCAGCAATATTGTGCGACATTATATTATTCAATATACAACAATATTGTGCGA
>JAOUZG010013995.1:3098476-3114827 GCA_026289955.1 Argiope argentata | reverse complement strand
ATAGGAAAAGTGTAAGCTTATTGTCGAGATTGAATAAAATATCGTAGCAACGGACTGTACTAAGTATTATGAATAATAGGTTATCACTTGTTATGACTTAAGCAACATTTTTTTTAGGGGGTGGATCAGCAAAAGCATATATCTAATATATAAATAATATATATTGTTCACAATTTATTGATATATGTCTCTCAATGACTGTTATTCTTCCTTCAGGGGGGATGCTTCAAAATCAAATCGAAAGACGACGCCGAAGACTTCCGCGCCCTTCTGGCGGCCATGCAGGTGCTCAGCTTCACGTCTGAGGAGCAGGACACCATCTTTAGGATCCTTGCGTCGGTGCTGCATTTGGGGAACATCTACTTCCACAGGAAACAGGTACAGTCGCATTTCTCCTGCAATTCGGATTGAAAAACCGAATTTTCTTGCAGATTCCTGCATCAACATTCGGTTTTATTTTTGATTATATTAAATTCTTTGTATAACATTCTATATATATATATAAAAGAAGTTTTAATTATAACTATATTATTCATTCGGTCCTTTATTAACCGGATGAAGTACCGAATGTTCCTTCAAATTCTTGCATCAG
The DNA here is from genome assembly GCA_026289955.1 of Argiope argentata. Lineage (NCBI taxonomy): Eukaryota > Metazoa > Arthropoda > Arachnida > Araneae > Araneidae > Argiope > Argiope argentata. The sequence goes on along the minus strand of JAOUZG010013995.1, from coordinate 3,114,235 downwards.
CATTCGGTTTTATTTTTAATGATATTAAATTCCTTGTATAACATTCTATATATGAGAAAAAAAGAATTATAACTACATTATTCATTCGATCCTTCAGTAATTGGAAAGAGAGGACCGAATGTTCATGAGAATTCTAGCATCAGCATTCGGTTTTATTTTTTATGTTAAATTTTCTGCATAAAATTCTATACATGAGAAAAAAAAATTTGAATTATTACAACATTCTTATTCCTCAGCTGAAGCATGGCCAAGAAGGCGTGGAAATCGGTAGCGACGCCGAAATTCGATGGGCGTCCCATTTGCTGCAACTGTCCTTAGACGGTATTCTACGAGCCATGACAACAAAAACGACAGTAAGCGCACATTTTTAGTATATTTTTAAATTATATTTCGAGCGCCATACAATTTATATTAAGCTGTTATGTTATATTGCATCGTCCAAAAACGTTTCTTTCCAAACGGGGAAGAATTACGGTATTTCCAAGATGGTAATCAAAGAGTATCATGTGTCAGCTATCGGTGGAAACATATTTGGTCCATTTCAAATCGACACAACGAGTGTACTTAACTCGTAGCCTGATGAGGAAAGGCAAAGATGGGGTGCATTCCATCATAAGATTTCGATTTATAGGTCCTTCTTTATATAAATTTACGTACCAACATTTCATGTTTTTGCATTTTCCTATCTATTTTGTCTTTATTTCGCTTCGAGTGAATTTTCTGAGGTGAAGAGCTTCGTTTAAGAGGCAACAGTTCTCAGTTCAAAGAAGTACAGCGACGAAAAAAGAAAATTCGGAAACTTTATTTACATTTCATGTGAACGATAACAATATTAAGAAGTTATGATAGTTATTAAAAAGGGAACATTGAATAAATGAATTCTGTTTGTATTAATTTTCTAGTAATAAATAAGTTTCATAACCTTTTTAGGGTCGGTTCTAAAATGAAAATAAAACTCCTATTTAAATCTTTTTTATAAACCAATCTTTATACAAATAAGTTTTAATCGATTAAAATGGATTAAGCTCTTGTTGTAAAACTTGAATATTTGAGTATAAACGAATTAAAAGTTAAACCTTATAACAATTTCAGATAAATTCAAATTTCAAGAAGAATAAAAAAATATTCTTAGCGTACTCAATAGGTTTTATCAACGAATTATCACTTATTTTCGTTCACGATGTTTAATAAGTTAATGCGTTTTTAATTATAAGAAATTTCGGGGTATACTATCGAAGTAAAAAATAAAATAAATCTATTATGAGTGTTTCTTTTTCTTGTTTAACAATGATGGATATTGATATTTTAAAATAAAAATAAATTTTCTCCGGTTTTTATAATACCCAAGCAACAGAAATTTCAAAACTTAGAAGTTTTTGTGTGTTCGGTTATAATAAAACAGTGTGAAATAAAGAATTTTATTCGAAAACAAACATATTTTTATTACATTAATTTTATGAATTCGCAGATCTTTCTATAAAAGATATAACAATTTGAAAAATGTGCTCTTTATCATAATAATTTTCTAATAACTCAAAATATTTCCTGGGTTTAAATTACATCTGAATTTTTTTTTCATCTTTGCAGGAAGCGAGAAACGAGCGCGTGGTTACACCGCTGAATATCGATCAGGCTTTGGACGCCAGGTAAGATTTATTTCATCTCTTTTAATCATTTCATCGCTTTTAAAAGCATTTTTTCAGTTCGTTTCTATTTTGAGAGTCGTATTTATAAGCGAGATTGGTTATATTCATTTTCTAATGTACATCTCTATTGCTTATGCTAGAATTATTTAATTGGGAAAATAAATATAAATATAATTTACAGTCTTGACTTATGATCTGATATATCTGAACAAAGTTTCACCAGAAGTATACGTTATCACTATCCAAGCCTATTTGTATTTTATTTATTTATATTTACATTATTTATTTATCTTTATCTTCCAGAGATGCCATCGCCAAAGCCTTGTATTCCAGTCTCTTCTCTTGGCTCGTCCAACGCGTCAATAATATCGTGTTCAAAGGACCCAGAAAGACATCTATAGCCATCTTAGACATCTTTGGTTTCGAGGTAAATACCTTGACTCACCACGACTAATTTTACTACTAAGATTATTAACCATTGTGCATTATACTAATTAATGTCATTTATTATGAAAATTGTAAATCATTGTGACTAATACGTTTCATTTTCACAAATACCGTTCATTACGACCGATTTGATTATTACCAATTTTATGACCAAATTTTTTTTGAGTAAAATGATGGTTTTTTTAAAGCATTTCTTGTAATAACATTCATTAGATGTGATTTGTTTCGATTCATAAGGATTAATTTTGATTAATATGATTCATTGACATTTGTGTGATTCATTTTGATTAATATGATTCATTGCGACTTAAATTCATTATAACCAATATTTCATTTTGATTCATATGATTTTAATACATATTTAGACAATGTATGATTTTTTCAAATACTAATCCAAAATATATCCTATAAATATTCTTGAGCATTTTCTTTTAATGAGGTTTCCTCTAATTTATTCATTTTTAAAAGAAATATTTTGCTGCCACTAGTATAACTCCTTTTTGACCAATATGATACATAATTTCTAGTATTTCATTCTTGATTAAAATGATTCATAATTAATCAGAATTCATTTTGGATTCATATAATTATTATCAGGAATTCACTTTTAATTCATATGATTCATTATTATAAGTAATTTTGATTAATATGATTCATTATTACCACTAGTAATTCATTTTTTCTAATGATTCTTTAATGCTATTAGTAATTCATTTGTTTCTAATGATTCTTTAATGCTATTAGTAATTCATTTGTTTCTAATGATTCTTTAATGCTATTAGTAATTCATTTTTGTCTAATGATTCTTTATTATCACTGGTGATTCACTTTTGAATAAAATGATTCATTAATCTTATTAATTCATCTTTGATCAATATGATTCCTTATTATAAGTAATTCATTTTTCACTAATATGATTCATTATTACCATTATTAATTCATTTTTCACTAATATGATTCATTATTACCATTAGTAATTCATTTTTCACTAATAAGATTCATTACCATTAATAATTCATTTTTCACTAATGATTCATTATTACCATTAGTAATTCATTTTTCACTAATATGATTCATTATTACCATTAGTAATTCATTTTTCACTAATGATTCATTATTACCATTAGTAATTCATTTTTCACTAATATGATTCGTTATTACCATCAGTAATTCATTTTTCACTAATGATTCGTTATTACCATCAGTATTTCATTTTTCACTAATGATTCATTATTACCGCTGATAATTCACTTTTGACTAAAAATTATTCATTATCTTTAGTAATTAACTTTTCACTCATATGACTCGTACATATTACCCTAATTTATAAATTTTACTATCTAATACAACTTGTTTTAGTTCATTCTCTTTAACTAATATATATTTAATTTGCTAATTCCCATTCTTTTAAAAAAATAGTTAATAATATTATTGATTGTTCCTTTGATGATTGCTCCTATAAAAAATGTCTCCTCCAGGACTTCAAGGAGAACAGCTTCGAGCAGCTGTGCATCAACTACGCCAACGAGACGCTCCAGTACTACTTCAACAAGCACGTCTTCAAGCTGGAGCAGCAGGAGTACGCCAAGGAGCGCATCGAGTGGCAGCCCGTCAACTACCAGGACAACCAGCCCGTCCTCAACCTCATCGCCAAGAAGCCCGTCGGCATCCTGCCCCTGCTCGACGACGAGAGCAACTTCCCCAAGGTACTGCGCCCTTCCTTATCCATGCCTTTATCGAGGTGCTGATCTTTTTAAAGTTTTTATTCTCTGCAATATGAAGTTATGCAAAAGGAAAACACTGAAAACGTTAAAAAATTCGATGTCCAGATTTTTACGAATCTCTACGTCTCAGAATCCCCGAGACAGAAAAAAGTACATTTTAAAATTGAATCTATCTGACGATAAATCAAAAATGTTTTTCAGCTGGAAGAGCAAAATTAGCATATGGACTTTATAGGTAGTTTTGACATTCTTTCAAATTTTGCGCGAAATTCTTTCAAAGTTAAGTTTGTTTGTCTGACTGTCCGAATAGAGTTAATATGGTACCTCCAAAAACGAAGAGAGCTAGATAATTCAAATTTGGTACTCAGATTTAACATCTGAAGTACAGATGTTTATAAAAACATTGATCAAATCAAAGTATTTATCATCTGTCCATCAAGATTTTTACAACAATAATAGCGGTTAAGTAAAAAAAAAAAAAATCAGATCGCTAGTAAATAAAGTTTGGTATGTTATTACAATTATGATTTGAAGTCAAATTTTGTATTAATCGGGTGAAAAAAAAGAAAATCCAAAATATATAGATTCAATGTCCTTGTGCTTGTGTATCAATCGCATTCCAACTACTATTCACCGAAGACAGCCCAATATTATATTTTTTCGTAATTATTATTATGCGGTTAATAATATATTACATTTATTGGTGAATATAAGAGAAAGTCTCTGGGAGTTCGCTCGTTAGTTTAAAACTTATAATTACTGATATGAAAACGAAATGTTAAGATTCAATATTCTTTACCCCTGAAATAACCTTCACCTTTTGCTGTCATTTTTATCGTCCTCATCTGAATTTTGGTGCTGTTTGACTGAGATTGATTAAATATTTCCCCCCAAAAAAGTCATGTATTATCTAATCTATAAAATTCTCGTGTCACAGTTTTCGTTGCCATACTCCTCCGAAACGGCTTGACCGATTTTGATGAAATTTTTTGTGCTTATCCGGTATCTATGAGAATCGGCCAACATCTATTTTTCATCCCGAAATATCAATTAGTTCAGGAGAAATTAATTAAAACCCCTTAATTTCTGTGAAATTAAAATCTGTAAAGTTACTTTCTGAGTGAAACCCGGCCTTCCGGAGAAGCGATCGCTCATGAGTACCTTTTCGTCCAGTAAAACCGCGTTTTTAAAATTGCCATCGTTACGCGTCCGTTCAACTTATACTCAATATCGCTGTGGAATCGGATGGACTTTTTATCGTAGACCACGGAGATATAATTTATTTTACGAAATGTCGACGCTAAAATTAAATATCGATTTTTTTTTAAAAAAGGTCCATTTTGGCGGGTCTATTTCTTGAACGGCCCTGTAAAATAGACGCTTAGCTGGAAAAATACAGAAAATATGTTTCCTGAAAGGCAATACGATATAGTATTCTGCAATATAATTTAAAAAATCGAATTTTTAAAACTGAATTTTTTAACGAAGACGCAAAATTTCGCTTTAATATTGAATTACGCCGAAGCTTTTCAAGATAACTCAATCAAATTTTTTTTACATAAAATTCGATAAATTTTTCAAAATCGTGTTAAAGATTGAAAAAATCTGATAGAAAATTGCGCATTTAAAAATTATTTTGTCGTTTATTGGGTTTCCCTCTTCAACATTACAAATCTAATCCATTGATAAATAAAAATGAGACTAAATTTTTTTTGTATAATTTGGCATTGCTTTGGCACACCCTGATCAATTTTGAAAACAATCCTGCAAAAATTACGCGTCTTATGAATTCATTCCAGTTTTTCCACCTCGCATACTTCACCTGAAAGTTGGGACACCAGTAATGCAACTACGAAACCTTCCTCCACCTAAATTATGCTATGACATCAGACTACGAATGACTAGACTTAATAAGTATGTAATCGAAGCTACGATTATTACTGGATGTGCTCGAGGAGTGTTGGTTTTAATACCCCGCAGTCCACTAATTCCGTCGGGCTATCCTTTTGAATTTAGAAGAGTGCAATTTCCCGTAAAAGTTTGCTTTGCAATAACCGTTAATAAGTCACAAGGACAGAAATTAAAAGTAGCAGGGATCAAATTAAGAGGAGACTGTTTTTCAAACGGCCAATTTTATGTAGCTTTCTCCCGAGTCAGTTCAACTAGCAGCTTAATAAATTTATCAACAGAAAAAAAAACTCCAAAAAATGTTGTATACAAAGAAGTTCTTGCTTAAACACAGGTATAACAATAAAATGTAGGTGGTCTGCGTTTGAAAAGAAAATAACTACTTTAAAAGCATCGTTAAGGATCGGTAAGGACAAGGGCATATATATAAGGAATCCAGGGGCACCGGGGACCCTCCAAAAATTAGGAAAAAATAATAGACAATAAGTAATTATTATAGAGGAATTTCGTAACTAAGTGCACGAAGCACTGTTATCCCCCACTAATTCTATTACCCGAGCAATGCCGGGTACGGGAATGCTAGTTAATATTATATAGTTGTTCACTTAAAAATATTTCTTGAAAGTACAATACGATAATTTAATTTTTGCAGTAAATTTTGAAATAAAATATTGTGCTTATGACTTTAAATCCAAAGTGTTACAAAAGTAGCACTGTTTAAAATATTCCATAATAATTTTTTTAATATTTTACTCCCGCTGGAATGTTTTATAGATTGATTATTATTTTTATTTTTCACTAACAAAACCTTTTCAATAATAATTATTTTTAAAATCGGATTAGTTTTCTAGTATATTTATTCATTTACCAATCTCCTGCCATTAGAAATGCAGTTTTCTTGTGATTTCATCATGACGTTGAAGGTTTAAAAGGATTTGACTGTTGATTAAATAATTAAAACATATTATAATATTTAAATATATTTTATCAAATTTAATTTTGTTTAGAATTTATTTTTTTTTTCATTTTCCTCGATATTTTACTTTTTTATTTTAGTTAAAGTATTTTTTCCTTCGGGTTTTATACCATTTTAATCTTGTTTCTAACAAGAAAACTATCACTAACCGAACAGTTTTAACAATCTGAAATGCATAATCCCTCTGCCAGTGGAACATAATAATCATTATTAAAACTTTTCTATCTATTAACCTTAATACTTTTCCAAGGCTTTAGAACTTAAAAGAACAGATATCGAAAGTATATTGACAGCCTATCTGATTTCAATCCTTTTAACTGGCGAACAAGAACTGGAGAGCTTGTTTTTATGAAAGTGCGTTCTGATTTCGAATCGCAATAGAACACAATAGAAAGATATCGAAATAGTTTAGCCTTTACAATGCTATCGAACACAATCGGTTGCTCTATTTTCGATTTTGAAGATCTTTTTCTCACTGCTCTTGTACATTTTCTTAGCCTAACAATATGATACCAAAAGATTTTCGCAATGATTTAATTTAATCGGAGTAGACAATAGGCAATATAAATGTTTATTTATCTGTTTTATAAAGTATATCAGACATTAATTGAGAAATATAATAAATTTTATCGAACCTTAAGTTAAATTACCTTATTAGAACCGAAATGCCAGTATGTGAAGTGCATCTTGGACTATTTAATGCTCTAGTTTTGAATCCCTGGTTATTCATATAGTAGTATAATTTTATTTTTAAACAATTTATTTATCTCAGTAATTTAACTCCTATTTTGCAAGTATTTTTGTCCTTTCAAGATTTTAGTTGATTCGGAAACGTAGTTTAATATTAATCCTTAAAAAAATTTGATAACCTTTAATTTAATTAAAATAGTTTAATTTTTAACATTAAACCATTTAAATTTAATTACCTTTAATTTAATTAAAATAATTTAATTTTTAATTTTAATCCATTTAATTTTAATTAAATAGTTTAAATTTAATTATAATTTTAATAATTTAAAATTAATTAATTTTAATTGGACAACTTTTTTTAATTTAAAAAAAATGTTTACATTTTAGTTCTATTAATTTCTAGATTTACCATTATAGCGGTCGTTCAGTCCTTTTGAATTCACAAATTTTTTCTGACAAACATATTACGCTTTGCACCAAATATTATGTGTATATTCATACGCAAGATTCTACAAAAACCACTTGCAATATTGGCCCTTACATATGCTTAATAGAGATGCGAATTCACCATTACTTTTGATTTCAAATATTTTGTTTAAAAAATCAAAGTAATTTTGATAATTGTCGATATAACACAAAATATTAATTCAAGGTACAAAGTGAAAGCGTCAATACTCTCATATTTAGAATATTTTTTATAATTTATGTATTGTCAAAATAAAGCTGCCGACTGTATTTTCCCAAAATTGTTTTCCTTGTTTCTACAATATAGCACGTTTTATGTCTAAGTTTGGAGAATTTTAACTTTTTTTTTCTTTTTGAGTTCTTATATACAAAGACAGAATATTTCAAATGCATCTCAAGGTAGTATCCTTCCGACTTTTATGATTTATTTCATACTTTAGAAAAAAATAATAATAAATGCATATAAATGTGAACTAAACAAATGTATTTTTAGATTTATGCAATAGATGGCAGCACTACTTTTCATTTCTTTTCTGTTCTTTTTTATAAAAATGCTTTTAAAAACTCGACAAAGCTATAAATTTCATTAATTTAATAACAGAAGACTAAAACTTAATTTTTATTTTCATTTGATGCTTTTAATATATCATTTTCTTTAGCACCGTTAGTTACATGTATTCAAACAAACTCGAATTAGAATGAATTATAATCAAAGCAATGTCATATTTCCATTCCATTTAAAAAAGAAATCCAGATTATCACAAAATCAGAATTTATCAGTATTTTCATACGGTACAATTAATTAAATTTAATGAAATGAAAATTCTTTTAAAACTTTTATTGCATACATTTCTAAAGAGTTTTTCTTTCGAAATTAAAGCAAAATTTACGATACTGCATTTAATGCTACGCATCAAGTGAAATATGGCATTTCTTTAAAAAGTATTACTCTCAAGAAGACAGGGAACGAAAATTCGTTCCACTTGTACTGACCGTCTCTCTGATTCTTCCTCTAATTTCTTAATATTTGGAGCTCTGGGGAATAAAATAGAAGGCACAGCTGATGAAAGTTTTCATACAAGAGATCATAAATTAACATTGAAAAATAGTACAAGTTTAAGAATTAATTTTTAACGTGCTGTAGCTATTGTGAAGAACAGAGGTGTTTCGTTAAAAAACGTTATGATCGGAAACATCTTATTGTCTTCAAACTTCAAAAAAAAATTCTTAAGATTGAAATTTTAACCAATCATTATTTCAATATTTTTTAGCTTGAAACTTAGCCAAGTTCTCATTTTTATCCCCAAATAGGATTCATTGATTCAAATAAACTAAAATTAATTATATTTCTTACCGGAAACTAATTATTATACTCTGTTTTTGTTAAATTACACCATGCCTAAAGCTTGCAATTATGATCTCTTGATCTAATTAAGAGGATTAAGATGATTTTTCAATGAAAAATATTTTGTATTTTTTAAATATTTAATCTCTATGACAGTAGTTTTTTTAAGTGAAAACTATAACTTATACCTTCATATTATATTAATTTTGGAGGGTTTTTTATGCATGAGAATATACCGGTTTTGTTATGAAATTGAATTCATAAATTCGATTTTTTATTTAAAAACAAATACTCTTTATGTTATATTCTAGAAACAGTTTCTTATTTCCATATGTACTAAATTCTGCATCAGATATATTATTTTTTATGTTCAAAGATCTTTCATATAAAAATGAACTTTCTGCAGTTTTAGGTATTAAAAGTTCCTCTGTTACATTGATTTTTTTAATTTTAATTATATTTTTTTTGTAGAATAGAAAAAATTTCTTTATTTTTTAATGTAAATACTTTTGAAGGTGTGTGCACTTTCTTGGTTTAAGTTAGTAAATTTTCATTTTTTATTTTTAAAAAATTGGTAATTTCTTCTGAAAATGTTATTTTAAGGTTTGGAATGGGATTGGCATTTTTTCCCCACTGACTGCAAATTGTTCGTGTTTTGCAAATCAGAATAATGATGCGAATTAGATTTATTTCCATTTTATTCTGCTTAATTAGTACAGGAAATTTGTTTTTTCGAATGCATTTTATTAAAATTGAATTAAAATACTTTTTTCTATAATTTAATGAATCAGTACTTAATCCACCTAGCTGAAAAACATCTAAACAACTATAAATCAATAATTTTTGCAACAGTGCAATAATTGTATTTTGCTTCAGGCAAATAATTACTAGTTTCTCATTAAAATGTTAAATTTTTAACTACTGCAAATAGTATCATTTAACTTTTTTTATAGTTTTTTAAAACAATTTACCGAAGTGTTTGAAACCGGGTTATAAAAACTTCATATAATTTTGATTTTTTAATACTTTGTCCTTGTAATCGTAGTGCCGAAATGGTATAAATCAAACACAGGTCAATTGATGGCTGTGAAAGAAAAACTTTAGACTAAATTTAATGAAGGAAAGAGTAAAATAAGTAAAATGTTCAAATACCATTTAATCTGCTAATTACTATCGGAAAAAAGCCATCTGCTCCTGTATTTGTAAAACTGATATCTACGGCGTAATACTTTTTAATGTCGCTTATCACCCACCATCAGTAGTGTAATAATGCCAATATATATCCAAGGTGCCAATGCATAGTATTTCTTTATTTTTTTCAAAGTATGTGCCCAAGCCATGATACTTTTCATTTTTACATAGACAGTATTTAGAACATGGCACTCTATTTTTTATGAAGGGACAGTCCGTGTTCATAGTACTTTATTTTAGGGATGCTGCACACTTCATAAGGTCTTACTTTTTACAGTGATCGTTTTCGGACGTCGGTTTCTTTTTTGTCCTCTCATTATGATTGGCACTAAAAAGTGATAGAAACCCTATCATTATATCACTATAACCCTATTACTCAAGCTGCGGCACTTACTTAGATACTCTGTGATTTGATTCGCTCCCTATTTTTATCCCATGTAACAAAGCACGCATCTCTTTTCCCAGGCGACCGACCTCTCTTTTCTGGAGAAGTGCCACTACAACCACGCCCTGAACGAGCTGTACAGCCGCCCCCGCATGTCCTCCATGGAGTTCGGGGTGAAGCACTACGCCGGCCAGGTGTGGTACTCGGTGGACGGCTTCCTCGACAAGAACAGGGACACCCTCAGGGGGGTGGTCGTCGAGTTGCTCATCAGCAGCAAGCTACCAGTGAGTGTTACTCATTCATCCTTGACTTGCTAACCTTTTGATCTTACCACACATTTGAAGAACCTCGATGGATTAGTCATGTTGCTTCGTTTCTGTTTTCAATAGGGTTTTAAAGATACATAAATCACAAAAGCTGTGTTTGAGGATGCTCATACAAAATAAGGGGTATCCTCTTCAAGCGTTACCTAATTTCTGTAGAATTAGGTGCAGACTTCCAATTGGAAAATCTTTGGCTTCGTGACAGTGGTCTATATCAACAGCACCCTGAGAAAGGAGATATAAATATATGGATTTTTTTAAATTACAGATTTATTTGGGAAAATTGAGAATTTTAACCTTTCTTAGGATATTTGAATATTTCAACTGTGAAATTATTTATCTAATTAGAAGTCAAGTTTATTTCTAACCGAGTGAAAAAACAATTTTTTAAGCCGAACTTTAAAAAAAGACCTCTTTAAAAGGATCGAGTTTCTCAAAGTTGGAAATGAATTTTTATATTCCAAACGTTACAATAAATTATACAGAATAAGTTACATATAAATATTTATTTAATTCCATTGAATACTTTACATTTTATCATAGCATAACATTAAACTTTTCTTGAATCACAAAATTAATCAGGAATCGGTATTAATATTTAACAGCATAAATCGACAGGACACCTCGAGAGCAAAAAAGAATTCATTCATTTGAATCTTATAAGTTTCTTTTAATTATTTAAAAAATAATCAGTCATAACTGGAAAAAGGAGAAACAATCAATAATTGGGAGAAATTCGGAAAAAAACAAAAACAAAATGTTCCCCCAATTATCTCACACGAGTCCAATATTTCAAAACGTTAGCTTCCATAAAGTTATCGATTCCGAAAAAACATTAAACTTGGTAGATTTGTTTTATCCTTCTCAGAAAAAAAATGGTATTTGTGATATTACAATATTTGTAGTAAAACAGTAAAGTATTTACAGTAAATATGTGAAGTATAAAAGTAAACAGTATAGTATTTACAGTAAAACAGTATTTATAGTATTTACAAACAATTCATATTTTGACTTAACTTTGGTAAATTTAATTTTCGTTGGAAAGATGATTTCGACATATCTTATAATCCAAACCACTCTGTATAAGCCGAGTTGTCGGTTACCTAACCGGCACATCTGGGTTTTTTCCCCATTTCTATTAATAACAAAGGTAAATCTCATTGTAATTCTAGTAACTCAAAATTTCAAGAAAATGTCTTCTGGCTTTTGATCGGCCATATAGTCGTCACAGATTTGAATGCCTCATCCAACTTTAGTATTTATAAACCTAACTTACATTTGAGCAAATCGGGATAGACATTTTTAAATGGATTTGGTTCAAATTTTTGATGGAAATTACCAATTTCATGTCAAGACCATATTCTAAATTTCAGTCTTCTAGTGCACAACGTTTTTGAGTCGTATCTGTCGCATACATGTGGACGAAGTTATAGACATAAGGTTAAAATTGCGTTTTTGATAGAAGTCTAAAATTCTTTATAGTTCGTGTATGAAAAAGATTAGAATGAGTGGAAAGGGGATCAACGGTTTGCTCTGAAAAAATCCGTCAAGTATTTTGCGTACTGAATGCCCAGGGATCCTTCTTAAATCCTTTATATTAAAAGAAGTATCAAATGTCTAAATCTATTAAATTCCAAAACAGCATGGATATCGAAGTTTCACAGTTGTTTCAACTATCCGTTAGAAAAAAAATTACCCTTAATAGTTTGGGTGGAACTAATTATGATTCTGCTCCCATTCTGTTTTGGCGCTCCGTCTTCCCAGTATGCGTCCCTCGCGCCAAGGTCGCAGAGCCGTGAACACCCGAGAGGCATGTGATGTCCCCGGGCCTCTTGATACAAAGAATCCGAATCATTTTCAGTTTCCACCGGACTTCCCAGACGACACTCTCCGAATGCAAAATATGTTCATTCGATAAGAATTTATTTATGTTCATTTATGCGTGTTAAGAAACATCACTTTTGTAATTTATTTTTGCAATGTAATTTTTTTTCAAGATTTCAGTTTGATTTTTTTTATTGATTTACTAGTCATTTCGAAGAATTCCCGCTCATACAACCATTAGACAGTTGTCATTCGTTTATTAATAAATTAAATGGATACAACAATTTTGATGTAGCCCAGGGGGAAACTCGAGCCATTTCTGCGTATTTATTTGAATGATAAAAACTGATTTTTAAACTAATGAGACGCATTAACGATGCTGATATCACATTCACTTCAATAATTTTTGTAACTATTTTCATTAAAATTATACAATATTGAGTGTCCATAGTGCTAAATTCGGTATTTCTGCTAATTCTCTCATCTTTCTGTTCTTTATTGCGACCTTTTAGCATTCTTTGACATCCCTACTAAGGGAAGGGATGTCCAAGAATGGCATATCATAACATAATTAATGTCCAAGATCCTATATCCAAAATCCTAAGGGTATTCCCCCTTAGGATACATCCATCTTATCCTTTTTTTCCCCACTTTCGTTGCTAGAATTGCCAAAATATATCTTATTTCAGTAGCCATTATCTTTAAAATATAGCAGGTTCTGACATAGGGTTTCAGGTTCGATATACGATTACATCGTAGAACCATTGTGTAAGGGGGTTAGTTGCACGTTAAATCTGTCAGGGTCAAACGTCTTCCCTCTGGTGCGGTGTAGAAAGGGGGTGTCAGTTTAGGTGTCGTCATCTGACCGTGGTTCAAAATTACGTGGTCTATCCCAATATAGCCCTAGTGTTGCCTTACAATGGGACGTTAATATAATTAAACTAAAGCCGCAGGTTCTAAATGTACTGTAAACACACTTGAAATGACTGCCTTTTAATGTCTTCCATATGGAATAGCGGTTTAGGTTTTAATCCAAAATTCCCCTGAAGATATACCTTGTGCACAGTGTTGAAGCACTTAAAATCAGTCCGGGTAATTTGAAAGTTTTGCATTGATGCACCGATTAAAATATCGTTCTCGTTTATTTTTTACTACATTTTAAAATTCATGCCAAATTAATTTACTAAGTGAATATGGAATGTTTATATAAACAAATGATTTATTGCAAGATTTCCTGTTTAAGTAGAAATATTTAATGGAACCCTAGTGTTTGAAGATTTTGAAATACAACCCAAATAAAACTTTGAAGCAATTATTTAACAACAAAACAAATTTTTAGATAATACGCTTTCAATAGTGGGCAAAAAAGTGAAAAAAAAATTATATGAATTCTGGAGCTCAAAGCAAAAATCAAAAATACACGGAAACTATAAGGGCACTGGAATTTTAATCATATTAGGCATGCATTTTAATTTTTAATAAATATATAGTACATTTATTTTTAATGTTTCGGTTTATTATCATTATCATTATTTTCAGTGATTTTTGGTAATTATTTCCGACTCTAAATTTTTAATAAAAGGTATTTTCAACTCTAAGGAGCATCAGTAAAGTATTTTATTTGTCCCAATTGGTGATTATTTTTATTTATTCATTATATCTCCATTTTTCATTAGTATAATTGTAACGAAATCTTATAATAAATATTTACCAAATTCTCCACCAAATGGCTTTTTTATTTTATATTCAAATTTAGCTAAAATAAATTGATTATAAAATTATCAAATTTTGAAAATACTAAATTCTATTTAAAAAAAACACAACTGTATGAAAATCTGAAATGTTCACCACAAATTTTAAGAAGTATAAATATTCCCCACCCTTTCATTTCCTGCTTTTCTTCTTTCGTGCTATTAATCTCCTGAATTTGTTTCTGTTTTTCTTCAGATGATATCTAAGATGTTCCAAGAGCTCCGAGACACCGCGGAGGCCGCGAAGACCATCAGCAAGAGCAACGGGCGGTTCGTGACTATGAAGCCCCGGACGCCGACGGTCGGAGCCAGGTTCCACGACTCCCTGCAGTCTCTGGTGGATCAAATGGCGAAGTAAGTCTCATGAACATTGCATTTTTAAGTATTCATCATTATATATGCCATGATTTGTCAAAATGATTCATTGCAGAATTTTTACTTGATAATTCGCATGTTATCGAATTTTAACATTAGAATTCATGACTTTTTTTATTGACTATTTTCCATTATTCATATATCTCTCATTATTCATATATTTTCTATTATTCATGTATCTCATTTTAAAAAAAAAGATTAATTCTATTATTTGCCACTAGAAGTCCCTTTCATTTGATGTGGGGAAAAAATTGTTTTGTTAGGGTTATTAATGCGAGAAAATATTATGCCAATTTATATTTTACTTAGAAATTTGCGAAGGAAAAAAATTGTATTCGTATGTAGTTCCTAAACATTGTAGCATGGTAATGTTTTAGACTTGAATGAATTGTCGTATCTTTGTCAACATTTTTAAAAACACTTGTAACAAGTATAGTTTTCATGCGGCGATGAGAAACAAAACAAATGTATAGAATGAAATTGCAGTCTTAAAATTTGTATGTGATTTCATTCGGGATGAATGGTTTGAAAAAAGAAATCCTGTAAAATAGCTATGTTTTGGAATACTGACATAAAATAATTTTTTAAAAAAATGTCTGAAACCCAAAGATAACGGGAAAAGTTGTTTGCTTAAAAAGAGATTGAAAATCTAACTCTTTTAATCTCATATATATATATATAAATATTTCACACACACACACACACACAC
>JAOUZG010013995.1:3064042-3098076 GCA_026289955.1 Argiope argentata | reverse complement strand
ATATAAAATCTTTGAGCGGGAAAAACTTTTTTGTAAAAATTATATGCACCAAATTACTGAGAATAAACTTAAAAACTGGAATTGACTTAGAGGTACAATTTCGATTAAAATTTACTTAAAGTCTTGGGAATCTTTTATTAGTTAGCATCTATCACTTTAAAAGTAACTGCGTATCAAATTTGGTAGCCTTAGATTTGCAGTAAGCATGACGTAATGCTCGGTTAATAATCAATTTATAAATGTTATCATCATCAAAATTTCCAAATCTTTCTATATCTAAATTTGGACTACATAGTGAAAACTAAAGTAAACATAATTTCTAAAAAGTTTTACTAGTAAAATACTTTTTTTAATAGTCGATAATAGTGTCTACCCCTAATGCAACTTCGTTTTCAACGAATCAGTTTTTGTAGGATATGAACAAATAGTCTCGCAAAACCATCTATTCAAGATTTTAAACTTTTCATTAATTCTGGACGGCTTGTACGTTACAACTCCAGTTTCTTACATGTTCGTATGTAGTTTTATTTCCTTATTTTCAATGGAATTCAGGTTTCTTGGGCTACCATCTAGTGAAATTATTATGTCAAAACATGATGTTGTTTTGAGAATGAGATGTTTTTTTGGTGTCGATAAAAATCCTTCAGAGAAAAATAAAAAAATTTATCTGCACGAGCATCTCAAAAAATCAGCTCTTAATAACATGTAGTCATCACCTTTACAGAAGCTGAGATTTTTAAAAAAGTTAATAATTACAGCAAATAGAAACCTAGAAAAATGTCATTTTGAGCTCGTGGTTATATGAAGTGAAATAAATAAGAAACGTGATATTTTTTTAAACAATAAATTCGAGAGAAATTTTTTTTGGATCGTTTGCAATTCTAAAGTGACTCATTCAATGAAACAAATAAAATTAATAACTATATAATTTAACTTGCACGTGCTTGGCCGTTCAAGAAATGATGCTCTGACATGATACATTGAAATATGCATAGCAGATTTCATTTTAATCTTTTATTTGAATATATATTCTTCGTTTATATTCAAATTATCAATAATTGCTCCGCTCTTTCATTTGATAATCAAGTTTTTGTGCTGCCATCTAGTGTAATCTATATTTGTATTTAAATTAGTAATAGTTCTCTTTCTTTCATCTAATAAACATTTTTGTGCTGCCATCTAGTGTCGTTTCTTGTAGTGTCTATACATATATAACCATTTTTGCAAAACTTGTAAATTAACTCTAGAATATTATCTTCTGAAGGTAGAATGTATTAATTTCGATTTTTTTATAAATGTTTTCATTTTGGACTCTATTTGTAATAAGAATGTTATTTGAACTCATTGCTTTATTTTTGTTTCCTTAGGTGTCACCCGTGGTTCGTTCGTTGTATCAAACCTAACAACGAAAAAGCCCCCATGAAATTCGACATGCTTATAGTTTTAGAACAGCTCCGCTATTCTGGAATGTTAGAAACTATTAGTATTCGAAAAACTGGATATCCAATTCGCATGAAATTCCAGCAATTTGCTGAAAGGTAAGTTTTTTTCTCAACAATTTTTTCCCTTGTTTAACTTTAATTAGCGAGATATTTTGAATTCCTCTGAAATTTGTGATGATGACTGAACAATCGTAGATTTTAGTGCAGAACCCATCGAAGAGAGGCCTATATTGGAACTTTTTAATAAGTTAAATAAGAGTGGCTTCATAGTTATGAAATATTTCAACCAATAAAAAGCGTTCAATAATTATATCTTGTTATTCGACTGCACCACAGCAGCAATTTAAATTTAGTGATGACAACTATGTTAAAGGTCTCTTTGACCTGTTAATTATGTCTCAGTTTCGCGCCAAAGGAATTTAAGTTCCAAACTTGATTCCTTCAAAAGTGTGCATTAAATCTGAGTTTTGGAATTAGTTTTAAAAGTTTTGTGTTGTGTGGTGCAAAAATTTAGAGGGAAGTGTATTGGATCTGGAGTTTTTCCGCAGATGGATATAAACTTAACTACTGAAATAATAAATTGTTGTTGTACTTAGTGCATTTAAAGGAACTTAATGTTACAATGTACTTGTAAAAATTGTACTTTATTTTGTATGTTTTATTAAAATTCAAGAAGAAAATTACGCCGAAATAAAACTCCTATAAATACAAAATTTTAATATGCAAATATTTTATTGTTTTTAAAATGATGTATAAATAAATATTCAATGATATTCTGCAATGTTATCAGGGTAAAACTTTAAAATTATGTTTAATTTTCAATAAAAAATTAAAATTTATTAAATTATTAATTTAATTAAAATAAAATTATTGATTTAATCTTTAATTTAATTAAAATATTATTAATTTTAAATTATTAACTGAAATTATTAATTTAATTAAAATTTCTTAACAATTACTCTCCTTTTTTTAATTATCTGCTAAATTAAGTAGGTTTAATGATTTTACCTTGTAAAATGTATTTTAATAACGTATTCACTTGATACATTAACAAATCGTATATCAGGTTATAAATAATTTCTTGCTAATATTAATTCCTCTGTGAAAATATAATTAAAAACTTTTCCGAGTAAAAATGTGATTAATAGATTTTTTCTTTGATAGTGAATTTCTCAATACAAAAGTTAGCATTCCAATATGTAGCGTATTTCTGGTGTTCTTATGATCGTTTTCTTTCCATTTTTTTCTCTCCTTTTCTATTGTTTTTTTAAAAAGATATAGTATGCAATTTAAACCACCCAGTGTGCTTCTAATTCGCAAAAGGACAAAAAAAGTTCACATGGAGATAAAATAACGTATTTATCATTGCGTAAAGCTTTTTTTCTATGAAGTTAATTTAAAAATGAAAGTTAATGCAGAATTTATGTTCGCTTTAGTTTTCTTTTGAAGAAATTTTTTTCGAAATAATAAAATTAAGTAATTATTTACTTGTGAATTTTATTTCGAATCCAAACCGTTGGATTTCAAAAGGGGATGAAAATATACATTACTTTCTTTTGGTGAAATACATAAATTGCCTTCAAATGTCTCGATTCCGTGAAAGTTATTTACTGAGTCTCAATTGCACGCAACAGACCGTTAAATAAGAGTTTATTTTGAAAGCAGTTCCGTCAACAAACACAGCCTAATGACATTTTGTAGACATTTTCTTCCTGTTGTTGCAAAATTTGGAATCTTTAGATAAAATTTCAAAATTGTTTTTGAAACAGGGTATCGTACTGTCATCCGAAGATACCGTGGGGGCATCTTTTAAACTTTAACCCTGGAGGGAAAACGGAATTGTTCAGACTCTTCAAGATAAATGTGGAATGACTCTCATTCATACTTTTAATGCATTTTGATACTTAATAAGAAAAGAAAAACATGTGTACAATTATTATTTATTTCAATGCATTTTATATAGGTTACGTTTATATTTACCCTCCAACTGCGTATCCAACGCTTTGCAATCCGTCACTTTTTTAATGCAGTTAAAGTGCTTATTTTTTCGATTGCAAATTTTTTAATACATTATATTATTATTGTGTAACATATAGTATCAGTTCACTTTCTTTGAAAATTATTTCTTTTGGAAAATGTTTGAATTGCAAACATCACATCTAAATAGTGATTTTAGAGAATTACGCAGCAAAAAGGTTAATAAGCAAACTCATTTGTTTGTTTTGTTCAATTCCTACTTCTAGTTCATACTGTCCCTATATATTTCTAGGTGGTATGGTTCGCAGTAGGCCTCCCCTGAGTGTTGTGTAAGACTCTACAGTTGAACGGCCACTGGGGGAGTGTTCCTACTCTTTCTGTCCCTCTATATATAAACTGATACTAAACTTTTTATTTTATTTTTTATTTAAATTCAAATACGTTCTTTTAAAACTTATAGTGGATGAAACTTGATGTTAATAAAGTTTTTTCAAATATTAATTCATTAATTTATATTAATTCCTCATTTTTATATTAATTTATCATTTTTATATTAATTAATTTCAAATGCTGATTTTTCATTAATTAAAAACTAACTTTCCCTCCAAAAAACATCGTTTCGCCACCCCCAAATGAATAAGACGAGTTCATTTTTACCCACGCTAATGAGGTTAGGCTTAGCATGTTTTCGACCGTTTTTTTTCAGACGATTTTTTTCCCTTAGTGTTTGATACATTTAAAATTAAACGTTGTTAATGAATCGATGTTTTTGTGTTCATTTTGAAGTACTTATGAATTAAAAACAAATTGAAATAAAGGAAATTAAACGTTTCTAATCTGTATTGCGTTGCTCCAATTGGTGTTGAAAATTCACGCATGTGCAGTGTGAACATTGTCACAATATTGTGATTCTCTCATCTGCATATACATATTTATATTAATTGTAATTATTTTATAAAAATTAGCTAAAATAAAATTAAAATAAGTAGTTAGCAAAAAGTTAGTAAAAGGACCTAAATAGGATTTGATTTCAAAAATATCTTGTTATATTACTGTTTCTATTTATTCTTACAGTGCTTTTGCTTGGAGATTTGCAAATCGCAGAAAATCACTTAATTTCATAATACAGGGAAAGTCAAAATTTCTCTAAGATTAATGCATTTTGCATTCTCGGGTTTATTTGATGATTTCCAAATACTCCTTGATCTTCAAACCCTATCATACAGAAGATACTAAAATTTCGCCAAAATGTATTCTTACATTTTCTTAGCTGTTTGTATCAAGATCATCAAGTTCTATTATTCAAGAGGTGCCAAGATTATTATTATGGCAATTTATCGCCAAAAAATCATTTTAAAATTGAAATTTAATTTGTAATTCAAGAGTTCTTTTTGTTGTTGAAATGTTATTATTCTATGAGAAAACGGTATGCTATTGATTGGAGGTTTTTGAAGTCTTAAAATGAACGGGATGAATATTGGCGATTTATCGCTTTTGTTGCATCCATTTTCCACCTTTAGGGTTATTAGAAAATGGTAAAAAGGGTTTGTCACATTTGATGACTTATCACCAATAAAAAGTTACAACTTGGCACGAATGTCTGCCATGATTTTTGATATATTGAAGCAGGCGCATTCTGATGGTCACATGATTGTTCCAAACTGTTTAAATTGGTTACTGACATATATTAATTCAGACGAACAAGACGAACCTTAAATTATTATGTTCTCACATGATAACATAAAATTTGAAATAGTTGGTTTCAATTCCTCTTTGCATTTTTCTTTACTTCATAATTTTTCAGTTATGCCAAGATCGCCAAAATAATGGATTTACTTGGCGATTTTTCAGATTAGTTCGAAATTGATTATACTGAATAATTGGGTTAGAATTAGGATGTTAATTTACTGCATTAAAAGATTATGATTTGCAAATTATATTGCTATCGCTGATCATATTCATCATACGTCATTAAAGTAACTGAAGTAGACGAATTTTTAAAAACATGATTTATAAACATTTTTTACTGTACCAAATAGCTAAAACAGACTTTATAGATCGCTATTAGAAGAAAAAACTTAACTGCTTATTTAAAACATAACTAGAAAAACTTAAGCATTTAAGTTATGTTTTTTCTATGTTTATTTAATGAAAATTAAGCAAAATGTTCATTGTTAGGAAAAACAAAGTAAATTAAAAATTACGTATTACTATTATTTTTATTTCACCAATGTATAAGTTCTGATTAAATTAAAATGTAACAGACTTCAAGAAAAAAATTTTTATTAGTATTTAAAGTTGTCATTAATTTTTTTTTGTTCAGATTTGTCTGTTTTGTTGTCTATCACATCCTCAAAAGTTTTGGATACATGCATACCAAATTTTATAAAATTTTATTGAATAGATTTTGCGATATCATGTTTTCCGAAAATCAATCGCAGTGAAATATTCATTCTTCAGAAAATGCGTTTAGATATTGTATCTGTAAATTAGTTCACCCAAATAAGCTGAAAACGAATGTAGTTTTCACGCTTTTTTATTAGAAGTCAAAAATAAGCAAAATACGGCTGAGTAGTAGATAGTTAATATAAGCCTATCAAATATTATTTTTAAAAAATTTACATTAAAAACTAAATATCTCATTTTGGGTTTAAAATATCAATGTTTCTATTTCATTTTTATTTGCTGTATATGAACTAATTAATAAATAGTTCTATCTTACATATATTAAAAAGAAGTATGTTTTAGAGTCTACGATGATTGGACTTTATTTTCAGATCATATAAGAATTTCAAATTTTCTAAAAAAAGCATCTCTATCACCTTTATCACCTTAATTTTTTTTTTAAATCCTAAATAACTGGATAATTAATGTTACTGTATTCTTCCTTCCATTTGTTAGTGTCACTGTTAATTTCACGATTGCCATCCTTACATTTAAATTTCGAACGATGAATTGAAAAAAAAAAATGTATTCGATTCCACGTATAGGCAGTATTATTCTAATTTTATGCTATTAGAAATGAACAACCGATTTATTTATATTAGACATCGACATAAATAGTTAACTGCAGCTGTAATCCTTTGAACAAGTAGCTATTCATAATGCAGCAATGAA
Source organism: Argiope argentata (assembly GCA_026289955.1). Lineage (NCBI taxonomy): Eukaryota > Metazoa > Arthropoda > Arachnida > Araneae > Araneidae > Argiope > Argiope argentata. The sequence goes on along the minus strand of JAOUZG010013995.1, from coordinate 3,091,540 downwards.
GCTTAAAAATTGTAACCGTATATAATTTCTAAAATATTGTTTATAGGTTGGTATCTAATCTGTAAATTTCGATGTACATTATGAAGAATTTCTAAAACTTTTTGAAAAACTGGCTCCTAGAATCAGAACAACAAAATTGGCCTCTGTTATTTTTATAATATTGGTTTTTTTACCAAGAAAGAATCTTTTATAAATGTTTTGTAAAAACAACCACGTCTCAAAATATGTCGTCTGGAACAAATTCCTTAGTATATAATTGCGTTTAATTATTTGTTGCGTATTACGACTGTAATAAATTTTCCTTTTAATAAATCGATACATAATAACATCTAATGAATGATTTAGTAAATTTTTTCTAGGTTTACATTTTATATTAATTCAATTTTTAAAACATCTAAATCCTATTGATTTCAATTTTTTTTCTTTTCATGGAGATTAATATTCATAACCATATTCATAACCGCGTTCAGTTATTCGTCATTCATTCTGACTGTAATCCAGTTTGTTATTTAATAAAATGGCATTTCAAAACAAATAAAAATGTGGGAAAAGTTAATTAAGTGTATCTCATCAAAGATCAAATCTAAATCACAATAGCATATTTGATTAAAATGTTTTTTCATGCTGATATTAGTATTCATAACTGCATTTAATTATCCATTATCTATTTCAAACGTAATAAATCTTTTTGATTAATAAAATAGTATTTATTAAGTTTCGAACGGATAAAAACCGTAAGAATAAGATCCGATTAACTATCCATTAAATATTCTAATCGTAAAAAATCTTTCTGATTAATAAAATGGTATTCAATATGAAAGGAACGAATAAAAATCGTTAGAAAATTTCTTAGTTCTGCATTTTATTCTATAAATTATTCTAAACTATCGATACATTTATTTCAAATTATAATAACAAGTTTAATTGAAATAATGTTTTATTTATCACATAGTTATTCGTATTACTCACTCACGCAATGTTTTTCTTTCCAATTTCGCATGCCTAGTAAGTTCGCAATGCAAATATAAATGCATTTGCATTCAAAAACCATCTCTGCGTTGTCACCTGCTTTTCTGTGCAAGGTTAGAACGATGCCACGTGACTGGAACTACACTAAGGAAGGAGAAAATATAACGATGAATTAAAAAAAATAAAAAGAAAAAGAACTCTTCATGGAAAATATTCTGCTATTTTTTTGTTCTTCCCGAACTGGTTATTCGACAATTAAAGTCTTTTACTCTTCGATATGATCGTAATTCTGAGCATTGAACTTGACACAATTTCATTGATATTGGTTGTAAATGCATTCGAAATGATCAGTCTGGTAAACAGTTTCTTGTCGAACTCCGTGCGTTAATTCTTCTAAAATAAGCTCTTGGACTTTTAAATATTTGTTATAAGGTATTTATTTTTATAATCTATTTTAAATTTGCTTTGCTTTTTCATACATTTTAAATTTATAGATTGCAAGTATAATTTAGGAAATACGAATATTTTTAAAGAAGCTCACAATTACTAAGGATGGATTTTGAATTAGGCTTAAATGAATTTATTTGAAATTTAATTAACTTGCATATATAGTAATTTAATGTTGAATATATGTCCTCTAACATCTCTTCCGGAAATCCCGTTTTGTTTTTTTATATTATATTTTTTTATTTACTTTATTTTTTAGTTTACTTTTACCATATTTAAGTTTTTTTTTAATGTTGAAGCAATATCTCTGTAATACTTTTTATTCATCAAGCATAGAACACAACTATATAATTATTTTAAAATTTATGTGTGAGATTTTTTTTCCTGTAATAGAAAACATTTTAGGAACAATAATGTCATGAAAACTATCTGGAATGATTCCTTTAGATGATTTTATTTAAGAAATAAAGTCTTTCTTTATTAAATATTTGTTTATAAATCGTTATTTTAAAATATAGTAAATAATAAATTGAATTACTTCAGGAATTTATTTTAATTGAACCCAAGTATTTGTTTTGTTAAAATGCGGTGTTTTTAAAGTTTGTGGCATGTTTTAAATTCTTAACATTAATTAATTTTTTTTGAAAGTTTAACTAATGGGTGTTAGTGTAAAATCTAGAATATTAGCGCAGAAATCTTCTTTGAGGATTTTATTTATTAGAGCTTCCAACAAAAAGTCCTAAAGCATAAAAAGTAAATACATAAAATCGTATTTTACAACGTATTTAAAGTGAAGTATAATCTGAATTTTGAGACTTGCTTCTTTTTATTACAATTATGATGGGTTTTTTTATTTATTTTACAGCTGATATTAATTTTACCAGAAAATTTCATGATTGTTTATTTATAAAGTCGCAATGAAAGTTTTCAAATTAATTTGCCTTAGTTTGTAAAGCTGGTCTTGCAAGTTTATAAATAGTAAGATTAATTATTAAGCTAACTACTTTCTTTTAATAACTTCATTATTTAAAATTAAAATAGCGTTGATATTTGTTAAATTTCTGTTCAACCAATCACAAATTTGGATTTCTTATTCTTAAATATATTTATTTTTATAGCAATAAATTAGAAGCGTTTAGAAGTTTGGTGACAAAACAAGAACAAATTTTTATGGTTGATTTAAATTTAGTAAAAAAATCATTATTGTCTCCTTATTTCCTATAAATTACAAAATTCAAATGTTTTGAATGCAAATGTATAAAATATAAGAAATTTTTAGTAATATGTATAAAGAAATTTAAAATTAAAAAAAATGTATTAGATTAAAAATCCAAATTGATTAGAATAAAAAAGAAGGAATATAAATAATGAAACTGAAAAAAAAAAGAAAATTTGGAAAATAATGAAACTAAATAAAATATTTCAAGATTCAAAATTTTTATTGCTTGTTGGCATCCGGATTCATCATCTTTGACCTTAACATGGTATTGATCTTACCTATTCTGTCGTTTAAGCGTGAAATCCAATAAGAAAAAAAATCTATTTATATGAAAATTATAGATTTATTTCATTTATATGACCAACATATGTAATGCTTAGTAAATACCTTTGTTACCATTTTTTTACTTTGTAATTCTATACGGTGAATCTTCATAACAAAATCATATAGTTTCCATAAAAAATGGCCAGTAATGTGGGAAAAACTTCCAAACCGAATCGTCATCGATGCATATATCAGTATGACCCACTTATTCTGTTTCCTTCAGATTCTGTTTGCTCAGTCAGCTGCCGAAAGGCCTCCGAAGTCGTAGCAGACAATAACTCGGCAAGGAAACTTGTATTTGCTGTCATCGCGTTCAAGTTTTATTTTTTGGATTGGAATAACTTTATCGTTTGGTTTTATTGATTTGGAATAGTATTGCATTGAGTCAATTGGTGGATTATTATCGTTTTAAAAAACACGACTTATTTTTTTAAAAGTCCAGGTAAGGATTTTTTTTGCTTCTATTTTTAAAAAAACAACGCGTTTTTAATTTTTTGAGGTTTAGTTTTGATTTAGATTTAGTTTAGAGATTTAGTTTTGTAGAGTTTAGAAATTTATCAATAATTTAAAATAATTTCTCATAATAAATGACACTGATTTTTTAAAGCTGAACTTTTATATTATCCTTATTAATTCAATATATTTTGTTACCCTTGTCTAAAATTTCGTATCGCTTTTTGATAACTTAGGATAATTTAAAACACAGTATTAGGATTACTATTTATAATTGAAAGGGTTTTTTTGTGCTTTTTCGTGCATTTATGCTATATAGTTGCTATTTGAAGCTCCAATTCTCTATTTGATTTTTTTTTTTTTTGTAAATTAATTTTTATTAAATTTTTTCGTAAATAGACTTTTTTACTATCTTTTGTTCGGAGATTTTAGTTACTTTTTTATAAGTTATAAAACTGCGAAATAAAACATCATTAATAATTTAACCTTCTATTTTATTACTTTTTTGTAAGTTGTAAAACTGTGAATTTGCTAAAAAAAAATTTTAATTTTCGAAACACAGCTAAAACTTAAATATATATATATATTAATGAAGCGCTTAAAATAAAATATACTTTAATAAGTTAATGTTTCGATATTGCAAACTGATTCAATGTGCAGAGTTTTGAGAAATATTAAAATGCAAATCATGATGCAGCATCTACTTTTAATAAAATTTCTGAATATTAAATTTTTCTGTAAAAAAAATATTCATGCAGTTAATGTACAATAGCAAGTTAATTTCAGAGGTTTATTTTTGATTTTTTTAAAAAAAAGATCGCCTGTCAGTATATGTCAAAAAATAAAAATGTAATAGCTCTTTTTTCAAAAAAAAAAATTAAAAAATTTTATTCAAAAAATGCTTAAAATATATTTAAACAAGGGTTTTAAAGAACTCATAGTATTCAATTAAATTTTGGGCACAGAAATGCATTAACAAACTTTTCTAAATAGTCTTTTTGTTGCTATTATTGATCTAAGTCGGTTAAAATGACATAAAGGATTTTATGTAATAGTTGTTATAAGCCACAAGCTTTCGAATATTTTATACCTTCAACACAATATGTTCTATTGCTGGTATTAGTTCTATTACTTTACTTTAATATTTTTTTTCCTATTCCATTGATTTTTTTGCGTATTTTATTTAATTCGCCTTATATGCTTGGAATAATTTAGGGTTAGACCAAACTTGGCAAAAACAACAACCTTACTTTGAAAACGTGAAATTTATTACGAGGCTTCAGTCGTGCTGTCAAATTAAATCTTACATACAATGAGGCACTTATGAAACTCAGGAAAATAATAATATTTTCGTGTGATGGCATTTTAATAAATGAAAACAGTTGTTACAGTATTATTGATATAATTTAGGACTTGTTTTTCTGCTTAATAACTAAAATTCTGTTTCCGTTTGCGAAAAAAAAATTGAAAAATAAATCTTTCGCACTAAACAATTTTCTTTAATTTTTGAATTGAATCTTTTCTAGAATAAAATAAATTTTAAAAATCATTGTATAAGAAAAGTTTAGTTGAAATTCTAACCTTTTTTTTTAACTTGGAACCCGCATCTCATTTAATATTCTTCTCTCATTCTAATCTGATTCCTTAATTTCCTTATGATAGCATTAAAAATGAAAATTCTTTTTTCTATTGTTTCAATACCTGTTTAATAATCCAAGTTTAAAGATTAATTTTTGGTGCAAAGTCATTGCAAAACATTGTGTCAGAGCTTTCAGTATCTCACTTTTATCATCATAATAATATTTGCGCATTTAAATGATTTGATAACAATCTATCTATACAATTTTGTTCCAAGTTATATTTTTATTAAAAAATTAAATTTCCTTTACTAACAATTTTTTTTTTATCAAGCGGAAATCAATGTAGCTGATTTTTCTTTTAAAATCGTCTGCACCTCAAACTATAATTCTGATTGAATACGATCATAAATTGTAGTTTTTATTTAAGGCACGTATGAGTGTGTTGGAGCATATCCAAAACGATATAGCGGGAAATGAATTTTTTTTCTAGGAAATTTGAAATATTCCAAAAGCACGGTATGTTATTAACCATTCATAATGTATTGGGGGAGAATTATTAATAGATGTTTAGATACGGAGTTTGGAGCATTTGATGATCCACTGATGATGTAGTTGGTTACCATCATTTTCTGTTTGCGGATGTTTTTATCTTGCCCGAATGACATAATATTTTATTTCATGTTCTATTTTAGTTAATCTGCTTCCTGTGATTAATGATATGTTTTATTTTGAATACGAAAACTGTGGACAAAATTGACAATTTGAAATTGTAACCACTCTTTAAATATTTTGCTGACTACCGGTAAGTGCTAATCGTAAGAAACAACAAAAAAAAATAACAAGAATAAAATGAGAAATAAGGCATGGGATTTTTTAAAAAATACATTCAAATTGTAATGTGTCTTTTAATATTGTTGTAAAAAATCACATTGATATTTGGAATTTTGTCGTTGATATTATTTGGAAATATTACATGAAGTAAAACTCCATCTTGATAATTCCAAAAGTGCTTTTTTCTTTTTGAAAAAAAAATCAATGGATTTGTTAATTTTTTTTCCTTTTTTAGTGTTAGTAATGGCAGCTTTTATTTTTACTTATTGTTTGCTTTTTCATGATACTCACTTGACGGTCTTCATGGACTGATTTCTGCTTCACTTTTCGGTGTTTTTAATAAAATATTTCATTTATTTAATACAAAAAATCATTAAAATTAATTGCTGATGCTGAAAAACCATTTACAATACGAAAATTGTCTCCAAAATAATCGGGAACTTGAAGTTGATTTTGAAATAATTTTAAGTGAATAAAACAAGATTATTTTATTTATAAAAATATTAATATAGTTAATTTAATTAAATAATAAACTAACCAAATGTGAAAATTAACGTAAAAAAATAAATTTACGAGTTTGCAACCGATATTTTTATTTTTGTTCAACAAACGATTTTTTTAATAACGTCCAATTCAAATAATTAAATCTAATCTTCTATTCTTATTGATGGCATTATTAAATAAAAGAAAAATATTAACTTTTCATTTGATTATTAAAATAACAGACATGTTTAACTGATGTCGGAATGTTTTCATTCTGTATTTATTGGACACTTCGATGGTTCAGACATATTTTTTGACATCTAATCCGGTTTCTTATCAGGATGGGTTCATATCCGTTTATAAAAGCACATGAATTCTTCTCCCGCTATATTGCTCTCTAAGTTAAAAAGAATCAAGTGAAATATTTCGTAACATTTCTACTCAGAAATATGCTTGAGGGTAATATCGGAACTTGTTCTGATGTTATTCTTAAGTTTCATAATAGGAATCGTATCACATGATTTTTGCTCTTATTTTCTTAACCTGAATATTTTTCGCAAAGTTTATATTGTTTTGCGTCTATGAAACAAAAACTTCTACTATTTTTCGAAGAAAGGCATTTTTTGCATGGTACATTTTAAAGCTGGTTTAATTTGTTTTTATAAATCTATAATGTACAGTAATAGATTAAACCAATTTTCATATAAAATAGAATATGAAAGCAAAGAGCAATGATTCCTATTCTAATCATTCAAGTAAAAAGGATTAATTACAATTTAATAACATTTATCATTTTAATAAAGAAAAGAAAAATATTTGTTTTTCAAATCGGAATTATGATTTTTTTGAAATTCATTTTAATATTTTTAAGTCAAGTCTACGAATGTTTTTCAATTCCTACTATTTTCACACTATGTATCTTATTCAAATTTTCAATCGTTAATAAATTACTTCATCCACTCAAATTCAATCACATTTTTTTTAAAAAAATTGTAGTGGATGACACTTGATGTTAATACTGTTTTTTTCAGATATTGACTCATTAATTAATTAGTTTTTATTACCTTAAATAGAGTTTTAGCAGTTTGTAATGAAAATTGAAATCAACGGGCAGTAACTCAATCGGTAAAATGCGAGGTTTTAAGTATTTTCCCACGAAGATGAAGAATGCGAGTTCAATTCTCGCGAAAATCAATATATTTTGGTAAATTAATTATATTGATTGTAATTATTTAATAAAAATGTAATATGTAAGTAAAGTAATAATTAAAGTATTAAGTAATTAAAATAAAAATTTTCTTTAATAAATAAGTTGGAATTGACTTAATTTTTTTTAATTACTTGTTTGTTCTTACAAATTTATTTAAATCTTTTTAAAATTAATTTGGTAAAATATCTCTTGAAATATTTAGAAACTTTCAAAAAGATTTTTATCTGTTATCATTTATCAATTTCCATTTCATGTCATTCTGAACAGTTATTTCTCTCTGGTCCCCCCCCCCATTTACTTCGACTAAATTTTGATGAATATTTAATCGTCATTTATCTAAATTAAATTTCAACCTTCTTATTTCATTGTCTTGTTCATATTAAATGACAGTTGGAAATTTCTTTTAGTGGTTTATTTCTTTTCTTATCTTTCTAATGGAAATGTGTATACCAAACCTGGTATTTTAAAATTCTACCGAATAGTTCAGGGAAAAAACAATTACTCTACCGTTCTATCAAAAAATAGTAAAATTCTAAAACTATTAGTAGCATAAAACAGAATTACGAATTACCAATACATGTATGGATAACAAATCTGAAATACAGCGAAATATTTTAACAACTTCCGAAAAAACTTCCAAAATGTGTCACTAAAGCAATAATCATGTACATTTTCTGAACTCATTTATCCACATTAACCCAATCCACTAACTCGACCTCTGCACTTGACCGATAAATTAATTAAAACGTGTTAATTTCTCTGCTTCAATAATCCGTCAGGCCATTAGTCAAACCAAGGGACTGAACGTAGGAAGTAGAACCCTGGATTATATTTCGACAGCCCCTGCCTATATTGACTTATTTGTTCCCATGTCAAATTTCGTCTGGCATGACTGACTGGGCGAAACGAGCGAGAAATATCGATAGTGCCTTATCGAGGGAAACACTGTAATTTGCAGGAAATGATCTGCGGTTCAAGTCTTTGAATTAGTGTCTCGAAGATTAAGACTGTTCGGCAAGTCACTGATTTGATTATTTTTAATGACAGATTTCCGTTTTTATTGATAAGCTTTTCGAATCGGTTTAAAATTAAGGTTAGACAGGTTTTCGCCCTTAAATCTATTATGTAATATTCCTTAATGGGTTGTACTAAAGGGTATGAATCGGAAAGTTAAAAGGCTTAATCTTTTTAAGAGATCTTTTGATAAGATAGGATGATAGTGCTGTGGTCGAGTGGTACTGCCATGGAGCTAGGTTTGAGTTTAAACTGTTTGACTTTAGAAGTTAGTATGATTATTGATCAAGGATCGTTTTGATTGCAGAAGTAGAGGATATTTCAAAATGATTGTCACGATTTCAATTGCTTCTGATTTTATTGCCATTACGTAGAAGTTTTTCTTTTCTTTTTACATTGATAAGTGTTTTTGTGTGTAAGCAATGAGTATGATTCCACCTACTATCAAAGAATGTGGATTTTCAAATAGTCAATGTAAACAGCGACTTTCTGGTTGGATGGAAATGGAACTTAAAACTTTATCAAAAGTTTGATTTATCAAAAATTTGGCCATTCTGATTTTTTAGACCCTATTTATAAAAGGACTTGGGAAAATTTAATCAATAACCTAACTTTTTTTTTTCATTTATTCTACTATTTAATTTTTTTGCTATTTTTTTCCTTCTTTTTTTATTTATTTATTATCTACTACTTAGTTCTCTGTTTGGAATTCATTCCAAGAGGTTCTTAGTGTATATGATGATGTATATATGATCATTCCAAAAACATCTTAGTGTATATGATTATGTATATATGATCATTCCAAAAACATCTTAGTGTATATGATGTATATATGATCATTCCAAAAACATCTTAGTGTATTAGATGATCCAATCCTTGTTTCCTTAATGTTCTTTAGTGCTATCATACTGGTTAGTATATTCATGACATTCATTCTTTTCTGTTTGGCTTCGGTTTTGGCGAAGTTTGGATCTTCTATTATCAATATTATCTCCCTCCAGAATAGGGGGGCATCTGGAATTCAAGACTGAAAAGTCTGGATTTTCTTATTTTTCCAGGAATTCGTAAATAAGAGATATTTCTCTTCTAGTTGGAATAAAGTAATGGTCTAACGTTCAGTTATTTACATTCGAATAAAAGAACTTTTTTTTCTATGGGAGAATTGAGCTATAGCTAATGATAGATTCCCCTCACGGTTCCTGTGTTATTTTCACAACGACTGTCATTCGATGGATTTGCTGGCTCCAGTTTTTTCCCCCAAATATTAATTAATTAATTAATATGGTTAATTTTGACTAATTAATAACTAACTTTCCCGCCAAAAATCTCCATTTCTCACCACCAAATGTATAAGACTTCAGTCTTTTTCTTTTTTTGGTATGCTAATAAGGTTAGGATTAACATGTTTTCGACCGATTATTTCAAACTATTTTGTTGATTCTTTTAGAGTTTGGTGCATTTAAATTTAATCATTGTTAATTAATCTCTTTTTTGGATTCATTTTGAAATACTTTTGAATTAACTTAAAACAGAATAAAGGGAAGTTAAAAATTTCAAATCTGTATCCCGTTCACCCAACTAGCATAGAAAATTTGCGCTGAAAATCACGCATGCGCAGTATGTTTTGATTTATTTTTAACGGATACGGACTTGATTTTGTTTTGACCAGACATAATTTTTTTGATAAATTATTTATATTAATTGTAATTTTTTGATAAATTATTTATATTAATTGTAAAATTTTCTTTATTGTCCTAAAAAGGAATTGACTTTAATTTTGTTTATTACATTACATGTTGATTTTAAAATCTCTCTCTTTCTGAAATTTTTTATGTCTAAAATTTGATCAACTTTACTTTTGATAGTTGTCCCTAATAGGAGTTAAATTCATTGCATTCTCTTTAATGATACCGCCACATCCATTCACACGACATTTTGTTTCTTCTTGTGTGGCAGCCAGTCTTCATCCAGCTGCAACGCTCCTAGCGATGAACCTGGATATTAATTACGCACAGATTAATCATCCGCATTTGCAAAATAAAATAAAAAACGATCGCTAAAGAAAAGGAACATTGTAAATTGGAACAAGCATGATCGTATGCCTGTATTAGAAATCAGACAGATAATTAAAATTACAGGTATTATATTTCAAACTAAGAAATATTCCAGTAGTTCTCAATTATAAAATTTGAAGTGATCGCGTTTTAATATTGAGTTAATTTAAGAAAATTCTGAGAGAAAAAAATATGATTCTGGATTATATATATAAAAAAAAGCCCGAGTGCGATTAATTTTTTACTATCACGTCAGAACATGATGTTAATTTGGGAATGAGGTTAGTGGCTTCAACAAAAATCCGTAGATGAAATATTGTAATTTTATTATCAGTACGAGCATCTCAAAAAAAGAACTTTCAATAACGCGCTGCCATTGCATTTACAGAAGTTCTGATTTTTAAAAAATGTTAATGACTACAGCGAATAAAACCTAGAAAAATGTCATTTTGAACACGTGATTATAGGAAATGTGATATTTTTAAAACAATAAATGCAAGACAACGTTTATTATGATCGTTTGCAATATTAAAGTGACTCATTCAATGAAACAATGAAAATGAATAAATATATAATTTAATCTGCACGAGCACGTGGTGCTTGTCGGTTCAAGAAATCATGTTCTGACATATGTTGAAATTTGCATAGCAAATTTCATTTTAATCTTTATTATTAATATTATTTTTTAGAAAAGTAGCTACTAATACTTCATTTTTATTATTTCTTATATTTTTGTTCGGTATTTATTTTCATTTTTTATTGGCTTAGAATTCTTTCGTGCTAAAATTGTTTGCAAGCATTTTAAAATTCGAATTCCTTATTCTTTATTAAGAGAAAATATACTTTTTAGGCACTTAAAATAGGGGGAAACTCTGAAAAAAAAATTGAATTAATATTAAATTTTAAGAAATCTGTAAATTACCTATGTTAAATATTACCCTAGATTATTTATTTTTTAAACATTGCAATTAAAAAAACACATTTTATGCATAGAAGTTTTGAAAATATTATAAATATTTTTAGAAACACATTTGATAATCTTTGTTTATAAACAGATTCTTTTAGAATTCTATTAGAATTTATACATCATATAATTAAAAATGATTTATTGTAATTAATAAAAAATCCTCGATTAAAAGAAGAATTTTAATTAAAAAGATTTTTATCGATTAAAAAGTTAAATCTTATTTTCGCTTTAAATAGCGCTGTTAAAAAAATTAATGTATTTCTGATAAACAAAATCATTTCGTTAATTGACAACATCAACTACTTGATATATTATTTTATTGGCAAATTGTGATATGTTTTGAAAATTTTATTTCGTTTTACTTCAGAGCCTTTTGATAAAGGTGTTTAAGTATTATAATTTTGGTAATTTAAATTGACTGGACTAATTACCGCTTTCATGGTCAAACATTATATAATTCAATGCAAATATTCGATATATCTTAATTAGATATTTCATAAACATTCTAAGGTTATGTTAAGGTATTCAGATCATCGAATGGATACAATCTTGTTTCAACTTCCTTGTAATAAGGCTATGTTTTACAAAATAATACTTATTAATTGATGAGATTTCCTTCCTTTCACAGATTAATTTTAAAGTGCAGTCTTAAAACCTGCGAATCGAACTGTAATAAGCTTTTTTACAAGAATTGCAAAAAAGTTCGATGTCTTCTGTAATTATATGTCTCACATACATATAGCCACCTATTAATTTATTTCTTAAGCATTTATAGTATATCAGTTTCTTTTCGCACTATTATTAAATTATCAATCAATGTCAGAACAGTTTGACTCTTCTTATTCAAACTAGCTCAACTAAACACTTTGTACTTGTTTAACTTGTTCGACATGTATCGTTGTTGATCCAAGTTGTAACACTTCATTAAATTTAAGACTTTCAGTTTGATTCTTTTTGGCGATAAGAACGTCCTATATCATTCTGAGCTGTTAAAAATGTATTTTTCTCTGTCGCAGACGATATTTTATTTGACATAAGCTTCTCGCAGCTTGGCTTGTGGAGCGTGATAAAAACAGATGACAGTGTCAAATCGTAATCGTAATCGATAAGGTGATAGGAAAAATTGGTTCTAATTGCCTTTGTTTCTTCCTCCGAGGGTGTTTGGATCGTTCTCGATTTTCGAGCGAAACTCTTTTTCCCGCTTCCTCGGAGAAAAGAAGCGGATCTAATGATTCGTTGATGAGAATGTGTTAGAAATTCTTTAGAAATGTGTTAATGAGTGTTCTATAAAAAGAAAGTATTGAACTGTTTAGACTGCCTCCAGAGAATTTTTTTTCTGTCAATGACTTTTAATAGAATAGTAGTGTTAATAAGAGTTCATCTACATTAAAAAACCTCATTAATTTACCTGCTGTATAAGATAATTGAATTAATTATCCTTGACATTTAGTATTAATCATTATTAAGCAATTCCCCAGTGGAATTAATCAGTATTATTTATTAAGTAAAACGTTACGACGAAAAATCGGAATTAAACAGAAACTTCTTTCAATTATTTTTTTTCTCTTTTAATAAATAATGCTTTTATTTTAGAATGAATCATTAAATAAATATACTGAATAAACGATAATTCTGGTATTTTTTTTATGTTGCGTAAATTCTGTAATTAGCATCTGTATTGTAATTCTGATAAGATCAGTAGAGTTTTTTTATTATATTAAGATTTTGAATCGAATACAAAATCGTATAGTCATCACCTATTTCATGATTTGTAATCGGCATATTTTTATAAAATCCTTACTTCTGACATCACAAAATTTTGTCAAATTATTCTTTCTTCTAAGTTGAATATTAAAAATAATAATAATCACTTCATTGGCAAGTTATTTTTCTTTAAAACTTTCATTTTGAATAAAAAATATTACTTAACTTGAAGAAACATTTTATTTATTTAGCACACACAAGAATTATAAACATTTTGATAAGCTGTGGAAATGCTTTTCTAATTTATGAAATTAACTAGCGGAGAAGGTTATCTCTTCCAATTTATGAAATTCTAACGGAACTTCTAAATTCATAGCAAAAAAAGTTTAAATAAATAGAAATAATTAAATAAATATTTTTAATAGTTATAATTATAAAAGACGTAATTCCAAAAAAAATAGGATAATGATAGAATTAAATGCTTAGTATGCTTTGATATTTGCGTCGTTTTTCAAAACAAAAAAGTGAAACGAATGATGTATAAAACCATCCGTGACCCAAAATGTTAATTAATTTCTTCCTTACATAAATATTTTACGTAAGTATAATAGTTTTATCACATAAATATACTAGCCGCCTTTGGCGATCAGCCGGTTCGCTAGTAATAATGCTGTCTAAAAGGCTCAATTATTTTTTATATAACTTGTCCTCATAATAGGATTTTCAGAATAATATTTTTAAGCTTCAATTTTCGGCAGTCATATAATTTACTTATATTATTATGCAGGCCTTAATCAGTCCTGATCTTTGAACTCTACGTCTCTCTCTAACTTTCAATCAGCGCCTGTAAAATTCAGTTTTAAATTAACGTGAAAATGAGGAAATTCCATTTAATAGAAAGACTTGTTTACACAATCCAAGCGTGTCTTTAAACAAAATTGAGAACTGAAAGCAAAGGAGTCCGACATTGAGGTTTTATTTATTTAAACTTTTGATGTATTAAAATTGAAATATTTAAACTTTTATAATTTATAATATCTTAAAGAATTATTCGGCAAACATTTCACGGATTCAATGGATTAAAAAATTATGAAATTTAAATTTTAGACAGTTTTTTTATCTTATAGATTCATATTCTGTAAAATATTCTATATAATATATATTTCACCTTCTAAATAAATAAATAAACGTTTCAATCTTCTGCGATCAAATCTGGATGATTTATTCAGTTCTGAATATTACAAGTTTAGAACAATCATCATTATCATAATCTAGACCAATTATTCTAGAGTAACCCTGATTGGCTTCTTTGATATCTTGATAAAGTGATCTAAAATCGCCAGTATTTATCGAATAGTTATATTGAAATGTTCATAGATCGATCAGCTTTGATGACTGATTTAGTTGATTGGAGTGCCACTTTTCATATTTTAAGGACTTATTGTCTCAAGAATATTTTGTTAAATATGATTCACAGAGCAGATGATGTATGTAAAAATTTAAAAGTCGTCATTCATCGACATTTTTTACCTCAATTTACTAATTTAATTATATATTTCACTTAGATCATTAGATGCGTGTCTATTACAAAGACTTTACGAATTAGCTGTTGGGCTCCTACTACAGAAGGTGTCTTGTTTATATTAAGCTACATTGCCTAAAATAAAACTGTTTAGTTGAATTAATAATGTATGCATTGTAAAATATCATAGAAAATGTTTCCTTGTATTTACTTTCCAAAAGTATCATATTTCATATTTGTTTCATTTCATGCAAACACGTGCTGAAAATTACATCTTTATATGTTTAATTCGGAATGATAGTTGATTTATTTCTTATGCAAGAACATGATATTGATTTGGTTAGGATGTTTTCATGTCTCCGAAATATGAGGGTAAAAAGTATTTTTTACCTTCTTTTAACAGTCGTATCCTTTTGAATTATTATTATCATTAATTTAATGACATCAACAAACTTTGAAAAGTATATCTTAGCGCACAAGATAACGTTATTTTAAATCAGGAGTTTTAACCCTTTCAAGAGTCGAGGAAAGTAGGGTTCCCATCAAAATTTTTCGAGTTTTGTATGAAATTATGCCGATTGACCCAAGCTCTGACAAATTTTGCAATTATACACAAATGCAAGGTTTCAATTCCTTATCTCACATGCAACGATGTATCTTGATTTGTTAATTAATTAATCAAATCAAATTAAATTTATTTAATAAACTAAATAAATCAGTTAACTTAAGCCAATCTTAAACCTAAAACTGCTTTAATAGACCATGACTAGAAAAAAATGGCCTCATAAAGGTTTAAAATATAGATCATTCTGATTAGCTATGCGCATAAAATGAAAATTAATTAGCTCGACACCTATAATTGCTGAGACTGGAAGCCGTGTCAAGGTTTAATTTTGCAATATCTTTTGAATTGAAGGGTGAGGGATGACAGACGACCATTTTTTGATGCTGTAGAAATGATGTCCTTTCTTACAAAATAAAAATAGAGGATATTAGTATATTGATTGGGACTGATGAACACTTACAGGGCTCCCTCTACCATAAATAATGTACTCGGAAGTTGTATTTTGAGAGACTTTTTTCCAAAACTGAAGAATTATGGGGCGTAAATTATCATTTTCTGCGTATCCAAGAGTTATGGATTTTCATATGAACTGAAAATGAGCGAAATCGCTGCCATTATTAGGGCCGTGGTGACCTGGTGGTAAGGTTTCGGTTCGTGAACTGTAGAATTTCAGGTTCGAGATCTAACTTCAACGAAGAACCATTGTGTAAGGGGATCTGTTGCACGTTAAATACATTAGGGGCAAACGTCCTACACCTGATGTGGTGTGGTAGTCCTCGACATTTGACCGCGATTCAAAACTACAAGGTTTGTCCCAAAATAGTCCTAGCATTGCTTTACAACGGGACATTAATATGATTAAACTGTCGGATGAGAGCGAGAGGGTTTTCGACCTTTTGGTGAGACACGATCTTTTGGACTTGGTCTAGGGGTCTAGACCAAGGGGATCAGCAACATCAAAATATGATTAAACTAAACTGGGCTTTGCCTTGATTATATATATATATATAATATATAATTTCAGATTTTTACGTACATAAAGGAATAATAATTAGTAATGAATCGTTTACTTTACTTTTTTTGTACATTTTTTTTTTGCTAAGTTGTAGCAAAAATTAATGAGCTAAGCTCTACAATTTTTTTTTATTAGGAGTTTGAATTTTTTCCGAACTGTATAACAGTTCTATTTCATTCAAATGGCTTGCTAACATTTAAATGAGGAAATTTCCAATTGGTAAAAATGTTAATAGATTGCATTTTCATATCGCAATCCATTATATTTTCGTGCCATGGGACAATTGTATATCATTGATTTTTATTGAACGATTGTACTAAATTAGTTTTGATTTGAATGTTCTTGAGCATCAGTCCTATGAAACAAAACTTTTAATGAAACTAAATATATACATAATGTGTGCCATAATAATAAATATGTGTTATAAGTAATAATTATTCTTATTTTATAAAAACTCTGCCCGTTTCTTCTGAAACTTTCTATTTTTAACAAGATAACAGTCCATTTAGATGGTCATGAATGTCTTCTATTTTTTTAATATATAGAGTAACTACAGGAGACTTCCTCTAGATAGATGGGAATAAGCTAACTTTGCCTCACTATAAAATGTTGAAATAATAATTGAATACTCGTTATCCTTTCAGGTACCGATGCATCGTTCCCGGAAGACTGCCACGCGGATCGCCGTCCAGGGATGTGTGTCGCGTCATCCTCGATAAGATTCCCGGCTCCAAGGACCAGTATCAACTCGGCAGCTCTAAGGTAAATCTGTTGTTTCCAATGAATTGATGCTTTGTTCGTAACGTGCAAGTCATACCGGACTATCCGACCCACCCGAAGACACACGGAATAAACCATAAAACTAAAACCATGGCAACAGCAACACTGGAGAGTATGCGGCTGAGTCCTAAAGAGCAGTCACCGGCCACGGTACAACCTTTCCCGCATAAAGTACGTCCCGTCATGGATGGGAGGAGCCTAATTTTCACCTATTAGTGTACTCTTCAAAGTGGCAAGTTCCAACTACCAGAAGCTTCTCATTCTCATTTCGAGGTGCCCCCTTGGGGGGGGGGGGATTGGTAACATGTATTAAACGAAGATCTTTTGTATCTTGAAATATACTTCAGTGTCACAATTGCATTAACAACATCAGCTACTGTTATAAATAATGCAGCAATCATTTTAACTTCTATTAGAGGGAGGAGGAGGAGAAGATAATTTGTTGAAACAAAATGGCTAAAACCGCATTTTATCACAATTTTAAGAAATATCTGGGGTTTATAAATATTTTCTTCTCCCGAAAGAGCACAACATATATATCCTGATGATACTTTTTAAATAAACGCTTTACATTTTTATAATATGATTTTTCCTGACGGTATTTTCACAAATACTCTTCACGAGTGTAATACCTATTGCAGGTGGCTGAATTAATTCTCCTTATTTATAATCAAGTAATTTTAATTAAAATAATTTTCTCTTTCTTGCATTATTTTGCTTGAAAAGTTTTCTAATGAAGCAAAAGTACAATTTAAAATAAGTTGCTGATAATATCAGAAAATATCATTGCCTACTTATTAAATATTATTAAATAATATTGCTCAGGCAGGTTGGAGAACCAGTGTTAGGATTAACCCTTCCATGGGCCATTTATTTTCCTTTTGAATTTCTCCCAGTTTTTTTTAAAGTTTTATTAATATTTAAAAAGTAGTACGCAAGGAAATATATTTTATTTTGCTGATCTTTATGTTTACACTTAAATTTCAAGGGTGATAAATGAATTTCCTATAGAATCGTATGCAATCATTAAGAAAATTAAATTTAATGATGATTTTTTTGCCATGCTGAAAAGAAGAGAACCATGTTACAATATACAAAAGTATATCACATTATTCACACATGCAGCTCGTCCTCTTTTCTTGCCCACCTTTGTGCAACATTTCCTACATCGTCTGTAGTTGAGAACCCTCTTTGATACATTATTTCCCATACTAGTATATCATGCGTCATCTGGAACTCCACAATTCTTTGCTTGGAAGCTAACAGGGCTTTTTTTATGAATGTCTGTCTATTATCTGATCGGAATGGCTGAGAAGAGTCGCCAGCAATCGTCTATCCAGGCAAAAAATTCATCACATAATTAAATTCATAAGTGGAAATAGAAATCTGTTCTCACCTTCCTAGTCCTCAACAAGTTTCATACTCAACAAGCAGTTTCCTATTATACACTAACATCATAACTCATGTTAATTTTCAGCTTATAATAGTGTCAAACCATCTTTCAAAGTAAATTCTGTTTTTGTAAATTCTGTAAATAGCTTTGCTTTTTATTTTATTTTTCTTACTCTGTATATCTTATTAATTAAAATTAAATTCCAGTAACATGCCCACCAAACCGTGAAGTGACCAGAATGGTCACAGATACGGGGGTATGAGATGTCGTTCTGTTCTATTATCTGATGCTGTGATGGCTGTACGATAATGTAAATGGGGTGTATATCTTCCCAATGCCTACCTAACCAAAACAACATCTTGTTTTCACGTAATAAAAATATTTTCATTCAATTTTAAAAGCTTTGACTAAATCATGTGATTTAGCTTCCTTTATCGTATGGCCCATACTCTTCTCATTCTTCTGCATATAATTTTATTCCTCTTCCTTTGACTTGTGTGATTGCAACGATCGATGAATGAACGGGCTGTCTCGTCCCCAGGTCTTTTTGAGGGAGTCGCTGGAGCAAGCCCTGGAGAAGGAGCGGGTGAACATCCTGCGAGGGTCCGTGGTCACCATCCAGCGGTATGTGCGGGGGTACCAGGCGAGGAAGAAGTACAGGCTCATGCGACAGAGCGCCGTCAAGATACAGACGT
This sequence comes from Argiope argentata, assembly GCA_026289955.1. Lineage (NCBI taxonomy): Eukaryota > Metazoa > Arthropoda > Arachnida > Araneae > Araneidae > Argiope > Argiope argentata. Next base: position 3,072,315 of record JAOUZG010013995.1, on the reverse strand, counting down.
CATACAGGGCCTGGACCGCCAGGTGAGCACGCCCTTCTGTTTTCGCATGCAGTAGCTTTTTTGATTTTTAATCAAAAAGAGTAGAGAAAAGTGTTGAATATTATAGATATATTACTTTTAGTTTAAGATTTTGATTGTTTCACAGATAAAAATATATTAATATTTTTTTCATTAAACATATTTGTTGTTGACAAACATCTTGAGCCTAAAAATTTTAAAAAAATCTATTTTTGAGAGTAATTGGTGGAGTCTATTACAAAAGCAGGGTTGGCGTTTATCCAATCTCCTACAATAAATTTACTCACACTTTGGTATAGATACAATAATAAACGTTTGAAGAATTGTGGGGATTTTCTTATTGCGTATCTAAGTTTAAAAAAAAAACTCAATTGATGATCCATACTGTAATAACTGATCTGCACCAGAGAGGAATCACATTTTAAAATAAAGATTTAATAGGGATTAAATATATATATATACAAATGATTCTATCTAAAGTATTTACAATTGGAGATAAACTTAAATTATCACTCCGAGTTCCCCTTGGAACTCCTACAAAACAGACACGCTCACTGTCCGTTCTGCTCTCTCTCACTACTCGGGCCTCAACCACCTCACAGTTGTTCTTTTACTCTTCACTTCACATCACTCTTCTCTTCACTTTAAAGGCGACCGGAACAAACTCATGGTGGTTGGTGACATGACACATACTATAAACTTGTATAGTTTCCTAATTCAGGATGGATAGTCTTATCCTTTTTCATGTATTTTCTAATAAATTAACTCGTTCAAATTTTATTGGTATTGAAATAAATCTTTAAATAGCCCCCCCCCGTGACTATAAAGAATGTTTAACGTTAAACTGAGCGTTTTTACTGAATCTACGGAATATTCCTTGACGAGTGTTTTTGCGATCGAATCCTTGACATGCGATTTCGATGTGTCCAAAAATCGAATTTGTTTTGGATGCGTTTTTCAGAACCCAAAAATTGGACTCGTTTTGAACTAATTACTCGTTTTTGAACATCAGTGGATCAGTTGCAAAAATGAGAAATCATCCCATACAGAAGAAAATGACATGTAAAATTTGTGGGTGATTGTATGGTTAAGTAGATTAATTAATTCCTCGTTTCTGAACTTCAGTGGATCAGTTGCAAAAATGAGAAATCATCCCATACAGAAGGACATTACAGTTAAAATTTCTGGTGATTGTTATGGTTAAGTAGATTAACTAATTACTCGTTTTTGAACATCAGTGGATCAGTTGCAAAAATGAGAAATCATCCCATACAGAAGAAAATGACATGTAAAATTTGTGGGTGATTGTATGGTTAAGTAGATTAACTAATTACTCGTTTTTGAACATCAGTGGATCAGTTGAAAAAGTGAGAAATCATCCCATACAGAAGGACATGACCGTTGAAATTCGTGAATGATTGCAATGGTTAAGTAGATTAACTAATTACTCGTTTCTGAGCATTAATGGATCAGTTGCAAAAATGAGAAATCATCTCATACAGAAGAACATAATAGTAAAATTTTTGAGTGATTGTAATGGTTAAGTGGATTAACTAATTACTAGTTTCTGAACATCAGTGAATCAGTTGCAAAAGTGAGAAATCATCCCATACAGAAGGACATTACTGTTAAAATTTGGTAGTGATTGTAATGGTTGAGTACATTAACTAATTACTTGTTTTTGAATATCAGTGGATCAGTTGTAAAAGTGAGATATCATCCCACAGAGAACATGACAAGCAAATGCTGTGGATGATTGTAATGGTTAAGTAGACCATTTCGGAGTTATGGGTCGGAATCGTATCGTAAAATTTTATTGCTTTTTTTTTAAAGTGAAGTCTACCGTTAAGCACTGAATCTCTCACGATCGTAAAAAGTGTGTGTCAGAGTATTCGTGACCCTTTTGCTTATTTCAAGAATAAGGAAACATCTTGCAGAGAGTAGTTTATAGGTATTTTTTTCAGTAAACTATTGTGCGAATCCGATTGGTTAACTAAGATGGTACAGTGATTAATTCGGACGAGTGTTATTCATATCTCTGCTGTGTGGATTCTTTGTGAAATTTTCGAATTGTGATTTAAAAAAATTACCGTCATTAGTAGCTATTATCAATATTCTTTACGAAAGCTTTTTGAAGATTTGACATAAATTTCACACGAGAAAACTTGAAATTTTTTCATTCATATTTCTACAATATCAATACCCATTTTTTGTTTTTTAGCTTATTCCTACAGTTAAATTGAAGAACTAGGTCCAAACTTTAATACAAGTACTCATGATATAAATCTCCACATTTGATTTAGCTAAAGTTTTTACATAAAACAACAGTTTTTTCTTTTATATAGCTTATCCAAAATTAGCCACAGATCAGCACTTAGAGTGGCAGATTTTTACACTAAAATATATTTTTCTAGATTATTCCGTTTTTGAGTCATTGCTTGATGCATTTAAAAAAAAATATCATCAAACATTTTATTTTTTAAAAAAAAGATTTGACTCAAAATGTCGTACGAATCTGTAATTCTTATAATAAAGCCAACAAATTTCAATTATTTAAGTGCGTTTTTGAATTACTATCAGTAGTTAATTTAGATATTTTTTGACCCAAGTGTAATGCACATTTTGAAGCCCCTATTTAATAGTTCAATCAATTTAGATTAACATGACGCATTTTTAAATAAATTAATGATTAATTGTAATTTGATATTTTTATTATGTTTCTGAATATGCGTTTGATTTTGTTTTATTATCATTGAAACTTGCCTAGTGTACGTGTTTGTACACTATATTATTAAAGAATATGATTGATTTTATTAATATTCTAATAATTAGGTATTTTTGCGTTAGCAGGTTAATAGCGAAAATCCGCCAAATAATGTAGAATTCCGCCAAATTAATTTAATTTATCGGCTAATGGAAAAGTACCGATTAAATAAATGTTATGAGATAGAAACATGAGCAATTATACTTAATGCAATGTTAATATCACCCTAATATTTTATAGCTCATAAAGTTAGTGTTTATTGCAAACTTATTTACAACTAGAAAAAAAAGGGTTTTTATGGTCTTTCTTGCTATTCCATAAGCCTAGAGAATATAGGCAATTCTATACTCTGCCTAATCCAAAGTCTGCCTCCTAATTGTTCTATTAACATGTGGAAAGACCAACTTTCCCCCGATGAATTTCGGCTTAGTGATTAAGCCTATAACTTGAAGTAAAAAACATACTATATTTCATTCGCCATTTTTTGTTGTTGTTGTTCACAATGATGAAAATTAAAAAAAAAATTAAATATATAAACAAATAATTATTAATTATTGAGTTAATTAATAATGTAATAGTAAGTTATCAAGCAATTAAAAAATAAATTATAATTATTATAGATAATTATAAAAAGATATTAAAATAAGTTAAAAATTGATTTCTGATTGATTGCCTTTTTAAATTAAAATTTCTAGTTCTGTACATAACTGCTATATGAAATGATATACAAATTCGATTGAATAATGATGAAATAAACCAAGCAATCTTTTAAAAATTGAATATATTTGTATTTTATATTTAATAATTTCAAGTTTATTCATACAGCAAAAAATTGTGGCTATTTCCGAATCGCCATTTTCTTCAGTTTTTCTTTCTTTTCCCTTTGCATCTGTTTGTGTTGCTATGGTAACCGCAATTAAATCTAATCAAGCGGAGAGATTGGGTTAATAACTATTCCTAATAACGTGTTTCTCGTGTTTCAGGCGCCGCTATCGAATCATTCGCAAAGGAATCATCAGGACGCAGGCCAATTATCGGATGTTACGCCAGAAAAGGGAATACGACAAGGTAAGCACGCACGATTCTTGGAATTCCTATTCGGATCAAAATCTAAATATTTCTGTTCTACTCATTTTGATTCGGAATTTTTCGATACTTTTCAGAATTTCTAAATCATTGTAGCTTTTTTTTATAATCTTGCACCTTTTAACTATGGAAATATGCTTCGTTCGAAATATTTTTCTTTAAGTTTGTTCTGTTTGATATTGTTTTTATTACTGGATTATTTTGCTTAATAAAAAGAAAATTCAGTTGTAAGAACACAAAAAGATTTCAAATTCATTTACTTATTCGTTGACTTGTTTTAAATTTAATTCTTTAAGAACGGAAATTCGTACGATTTATTAATCTTAATTATTTACATTTTTTTTGCTTCAGTTCTTTTATAAAAGTTAATTTTGGTTATGCTTTATAAATATAGTGGAGCGTCCATATATTTAGGAATTCTCTATATCGAATTTTTCTCAGGAATTTTAGATTCGAAAAAGTTATTTTCCATACTTCAAATGTAATTTCTATGTACCGAACAAAACTTTCAGAAAAAAATCATGAATAACCTTTTAAAGTTAAAAAAAATGTCTACCGTATTCGTTCATAAGAAGTAAATTAATCCAATAAAAAATATAATATTTCTGTAAAAACTACTGAAAAGCCGAAAATCGTTCGTCAAAAAGATATTAAAACTTGTCATTGAATGATGTGTTATCGTTTGCTTCCTGTCGACGAATTTCTTTATTAATTTTGAGAGATTTTAAATTTAATTTCAGATAGAAATTTTATTTAATTATTTTACTCTAAACGAAAATTTTTGAGTATGAATGAGAATGATAAATTTGTTTTATATAAAACACAGAAATTTAGAATAAAAATAAATGCGTGAAGTAAAAGTATGGAATAAAAAGTTTGGTATAAAAATTTTATTTACGTATTTTTAAAATAAATTTATTTGATGGCTTAATTATATTAAATGTATATTATCTCTAAATAATCATTTTCGTAAGGAATATATAAAAAGTTTATAGTATTTTTTTGTATAATTTTAATTCTTGTATATATATTTGAATATTTCCATTTAATTATATATAATTTTTCCAACAGGATCAGTGTTATTCAATAAAAAAATAAGCTAATATAGCTTCTTTTTTCAATGACAAAGATTTCAATTTATTCAATCAGGTTTTCTATCTAAGGAACATGAGAAAAAAATTTTTACTTACCAATTTTCTATGTTAATAAATGCTGCTGATCATTTACATTTTATTCAATTATTTTGTATCGCAGTTCTACTGTAGAATCGTTGCGAGAAATCAAAATTATTTTAAAGCCTTTGAATTTCCCTTCATTTTTATATTATCTTATAAACTACTGTAATTTTGTATTTTCTAACAAAAGAAAAGCAATTTTGAGAGTTAATTATCATGTTCATGATTTAAAAAAATAATAATCTTTAAACATTGCACTTTTCAGATCAAGGCAATTTTGGCGAGGAAACGGGAGGCGGACCGTCTTGCCCTGGAGAGGAGCAAAGAGCGCGCCAACAAAGAGGAGCAGGAGCGGGCCTCTAGGGCTGTGGCCGGGGTCAACCATCTCGAGATTCCCGCCGAGCTGGCCTTCATCTTCAGCAAGCTGGACGGTCAGTGGGATTTCTTTTTAGTACAACCTCATTCACTGAGTTCTGCTTTAAAGAGTTTTCGTGTCTATTAAAACTTATTTCAAATAGAAAAAAGGAATGTGAACATAGAGGAATCAATACAAAAAAACCCGTTATCTTTTTGTTGATGTTTAATTAAATGCAACAATAATATTAAACATTTAAACAGAAAAAATAAGCTCTGTCATATAAAACTTTAGGCGTATCAGCACTGCGTTGCCCGTGGCATTGTATCCAAGAAGAAAAATTATCTTTAATCTTAAGTCTAGCCTCCACCCTGAGCATGTTATGTAACATCAAACAAACAAAAAAATTATCAGAAAACAGCTGCAAAACAGTTTTTTATGGCACACATTCAGAAATATTTAGACTATTACAAAGGTAAAAATGAGATACCTCCGTATACAAAACAATCCACTAAAATTATATAATAGAAAATATGTTTTAAAACTTATAAATAAGTCATTGCATCCATTGTTTCACTCTTATTTATCAACTCTGTATAATTTGACAAGAAAATAAAATTCAACTTACTTCATAATATTTATTTGTAAACTATGTTGACTGTTTTCCCACCTGGAGCCAAGACAAAAAGATTTTGTTTGGATGTAACCCTAGAAAAAGACATAAAGTTGTCCATGAAAAATTCTTCGCTTGTCAATTCTAGCATAATGTATATTGAATCGCTGTCTAAAAACATAAACAAAGAAATGTATAGCATATGCATACCACAGCTCTTTGTATTTGCACATGCGCAGTTTGAGGTTTTCGCGTATGCACGGATAAGTCCAAAGCACATATACAGAGCTATGTCAAATATTCGCAAATCGAAGTAGGAAAATAATTAAAATCGCAATAATAAAACTTCCTTTTGTATTTTGATTTGATTTTAAAGTACTAAAACCTTCCCCAAAAAATGCTGTACAAAATGTTATAAATATCTTCAATATCCGTTAACTATTTCTCTTGTTTTTGTGATTCAAAGTATTTTTAAAGTACTTTCCACTTAAAATAAAGCAGAATAAAGAAAATTAAAAATTTCTAATTTGTATTGCTTTACCCTTAACTGACGTAAAAAAATTCATGCATTTGCATTGGCTCGATTATCTTTGAATCCTCACATTCAATTGGTGTTGAATTTTCAACGCCAATTGAGTGTGTTCTGAGTCTCTTCTGATTCAACGGATACGAACTTGATTTTGTTTTGGCTAGATATATTTCTATCAATTATTTATTTTAATTGTAATTATTTAATAAAAAATAACTAAAATAAAATTTTCTTTCATAACCTAAGTAGGAATTGATTTAATTTTTTATATTACTTGTTTTTTTATTGTTTTATTTTATTCATTTTTTCGTCTTAAATTTAAATAAATTATTTTTGTTTTTTAAGCTTTAATATTTTTATATCCATAATGACGGGACATGATTCCAATTTTAAAAAAAACTACCGAAAAAATGAATTGATTATTGATTTATTTCTCTCCACAGAATGGCAATGCATACACAATGAGAGGAATGTTACCAAAGTCGTTGGAGAAGTCGCCAAACCCTTCAGTCCCGAGTATCGCTTGCCTTCTGACATCGACCAGCACGCCTTCACCAAATTCACCAACGTCTACTTCAAGGCACACATTTGGGGGATGAAAAGGGAGCCAATCAAGACGCCGTTTCTCGCCAAGACCAATGAATCGGATTATCAGTGCTCGCTAGCTCTATTCAAATTGGTAAGTGCCTTTAACAACGCATTCCAGTTAAACTTAAGCCATCTTCAAGTGAATTATAGCGCTTATATAATTTCAAATTTAGAATAAAAAGTATCGATGTTTTGAAACTTATGAGGAAAACGATGGACATTATACTGTTTTGTACTTAATGAACATCCAGTAATTGTTGAGGATATTCTAGTATTTCTCCTAGTTTAATTTGTCAGGCTAATTTTTCGATTGATTTCATCTCATAGATGTTTTCTAAACTGACATGGATGTTTCAAAATATCAGTTTCATTCGTTAAGCATTTAGAACTAAAATGAAAACAAAGTATTTATTTTTCTGTCCTGTGAACTTATTGGCGATTTTTAGTTTACGCCAAGCTACCTCCTACATAGAGTGCTCATGTTTCTCTGAGATTGTTGCATTCCCTGATTGGGTTGACAAATTTCAAAATTACGCCAATCTGGCGCCAGATCAATCAGACCAATGTCAAAATTACACTATGATCACCAGATTGGCGTAATTAAAAAAAAAAAAAGATGCCAAGATTGTTGACGACAGTTTGCCTTTTTTGGCGTTTTTTCATGGGAAAAATTTTGAGAGCTTTTAGCCCAAATGATTTTTAAAAAAAATTATTTAGATAAATAATATTCATGAGATATTTAAATGTCAAAAGCATAATTACCAAAATTATCCAATTTAGTATTTTTAAAATATGGAATTCAACATCTACTTAAAAATGTATAAATAACTTTTTGAAAAATGTTTGTGGTGGGGTAGGGGGTATATCTAGGAAACGCTGAAATGGCGTTATGTTGTGCCAAAGCTGCATCCTTCTTCTATTTGTTTTTGTTGATATTTAAGAACGAATTAAAGATACTCGACTTAGGTACTTTACTGAACATGTGACCCCAATTTTAAATAACAAAATTCGTATTAACGTAATCTCATTATTGCTTTAAAATAGAACATGAATATGCATAGATGAATCATCATTGAATTTTTCTGGCATTTTTGCTGCCCCATTTCATATACATTTACTGTCCCATTTCATATACATTTACTGTC